>JAPMOB010250308.1:0-41564 GCA_029875015.1 Lepomis gibbosus | reverse complement strand
TAATAAACAAGACTACAAAACCATGACAATATCCCATGAACATAGGAAAAACAACAGTACAAAACCCAACTCCTAACATTTAGCACCTCTCTTAGGTAGGACACCTTGCATAGTCTGAGTCTGCCTATTCAGTATTACCCAGTTCTGAATAAACTTGACTTTCCTCTATGGTTTTTTATTCTGAATGCAAAAATATTGCTGTAAAGTGCAGAATGTGACATAACGAAATAAACGAGAGTGCATAATTTCAAACGATAGACGTTTTTTCTATTGTCAGAAGACATACAGTATATCGTCTCCGTCTCTTCATGAAGATTGTTCGTCACTAATGTGCAGCATTTGATATTTAAATTAAATGTGTCAGATTATCTAAATAACCATAACACATGTAACCAATGGTTAGCACTTGTTATTGTTGTTTTCACAACTTTCTGACAGTCTCAACAAAAATAGAATATTAACAATATGTTTGTTGTAGAGCTACTGCATTGAATTGCATTACATAAACATGTGTTCATAATATTGTATGCATACCCTTAGGTTTGGAGCAGGATTTGAGTGATAATCATGACAAAAGCTGAGTTTGATGAGAGACTTACTACACTGAGATGAGATCTTACTGTGCTACTCCAAAAATGTCATACAAAGCTTTACAGGGTTTAGAAGCAGCTTTCTCTGCACTGCATACTCACACTCTATCCACACACCCCAGGAGGAAAAGCCAAGTTTCTGTGTCTTCCTCTGCCACACAGGGATTCCCTGTTCCTCTGTGTCCTCATAGTGGAAATTGGTAGACTGTGGACATCGTGAGAGCGGTGAAGTTGCTGGTAATATTGAAAGAAGATTTACCCAGCTGTCTCATTAATGCTATTATGAAGGATATAGAGGCAACAACTGCACATAACAAAAATATCAAGCATCTTTCCGCAGGCACTCAAAGAACTTTACATTGGCATTCAGTCCTTCTGAAAACATACACAGCAGATTCTGAAGCAACATGAGTCTCTTCAAGCCTAGAGACATGTGTTTCACTTGTAACCCTAGCATGGCTAAAAATTGTAAGAAGCTGGCATGTCTGGAGCTGGGCGGGTCTTCAGTTCAATTCAGTTCAATTTAATTCATACAGCGGCAATTCATAACAGAAGTTATCACATTATGCTTTTTATATAGTCTAGACTGTACTCTGTAATATTACTTACAGAAACACAATAATTCCCACCATCAACAAGCACTTGGCAACAGTGGCAAGGAAAAACTCCCTTTTAGAAGGCCAGTAACCAGTGGCATAGCACTTATGTATAAAAAATATTAATGGTAGTTGCACTAATACAAATATCAATGAAAATGTATAAATATTAATAATTATGATATTAATAATATAATAAAAACAGATAATAGGACTCAATAATAAAATAATTGTTTAATCAGCAACAAGGGGGCAACAGGCGTCCCGCAACCACAGATTCTACAGAAATACCTGCAGAAAGTTACAGAAAGCTATATAAATAAAGTTGCCTTGCCTTGTCTTGCAAGGGCATCACTTTGTGTTGAAAAGTGGTGGGGACATAAGGCCTCAGATCAGGGGCATGATGAAACACTTAGATCACAAGACTTGGCGATGATCACAAACAAGTTGTGAAGATTTGTAACATTTTTTGAAGAAATAGGTAATGCTGATATGAGTGGGTGGTCTGGGGGTCCTTGAATGACAGAGCATTAAACACTTCCCTGCATTCTGGAGACATTTTCTGGTGGAAATGTCTTTATTTATATAAAGAGAAACAAAAAAATTCAGGGGCAGGTGACAATTCATATATTGGAATATAATGCAGTAATCAGGTGCTTGTTTTTTTAGCTTAAGATACTTTTTTGAATGCAAATTTGTTTCTTCTGTATTTGAAATTGCATTGCATGTTTTCTTATTGTGCAAATAAACCTCTCCAAGCATTTTCAGCCAATTCAAAATGTGATGGGGACATGTCCCCAGCACTGGGGACAGTGTAAATGACACCTATGTTGTATTGCCATGCAGATGTAGAGAGAAAGGAGTCTAGGCCTATAGCAGCATAACTAAGGGATGATTCAGGCCTAAATGTTAGCTTTATCAAAGAGTAAAGTCGTAAGCTTACTCTTAAATGAGGAGATGGTGTTTGCCTCCTATATTCAAACTGTGACCTGATTCCACAGGAAATGAGCTTGATAATGCAGAAATGTTTGTCACTACAAACTGAATTTGATTAATTTTGATTTGAATTTGAATAGTCATAGCTTGTTTCAACCATTCTACTTTTGGAGACTATAGAAACCATAAGTTAAAATTCTGAGAGTGCAGTGTTCTAGTAGCATACTAAGGTACCAGAAACTTGAGATATGGTGTGATATGATGGTGCCCTGACAATTAAGGGCTTTCTAAACAGAATGATTTTAAATTGTATTTTGAATTTTATATGGAGCCAGTGCAAAGACACTAATACAGGAGAATGATGATCTCTCATCCTAGTTTTTGTCAGTACAAGTGCCGCAGCATTCTGAATCAGCTGGAGAGTCTTAACAAACTTAAGAGTAGTTATGGGAAAAGTCAGTCTTTTAACAGACTTGAGTCATCAAATCTTGTTCATTAAAATTAACTAATCTTTTTTTGTGTCATTTCGTTCATTTCGTTCATTTGAACTAGGCTGATTATTACGGCACTACAGCCTTCTAGTGGGCAATTAAAACAGTGCAGTTGTCAAATGCAGAAGGCTACCTGGCTTGCTTTAATTGACTAAGTATAAAGCGCAAATTCACCTGTTGATCATTCTCTATCATTGTTCTAAAAAGCCCCATGGGGCCACAACTAAATTCAAACCATGTAAAAACCACAGAAATATGTTGTCAATATTCAGTGACCACTACTCCGGTCTTTCCTGAGTATATAATCAGACCAGCCATATTTATGTATATAATGACAGTTACAATTATCATTATATCTCTAAAATGCTCATTCATACAGTAATCTAACGTCCCTATCCATGAATAAAATATATATATATTAATGTCAGATTTGTGGGGAATATAGAGAAGTAATGAGCTTGACACACACTATTGAATAAAACACACTGTCTTTAAAATTCAGCCAATTTAATAATAAACTGAGTAAAGCTGCCAAGTTCTTAAAAGACCTCCAGCACAGAGAAAGAAAAAAGAAATAAACACACGATATAAATGCAGCCTCTGAGGTAATTCGGCTCCCGGTAGAACCCTGTCAGGGCACTGAAGTGGAGCAGACCCAGAACGTTCTTTGAATGACACATCACTACTTAAGAGCCAGGGCAGCCTCAAAAAGGATAATCCAGCCTAGAAGTAACAAATGTGTGGACTAGTTTTTCGCACCATTTTGAGAGAGGATATATCTGATTTTTGCAATGTGGGAAAAAGGCAGTCATTGAAGTTTGTTTTATGTGGGAGTTAAAGATAACTTCAAGTGATGGTGATAGGTGCCAGGGCAATGCCATCTGGCGTAACTATATCTTCAGAGGTGTTTGGGGCCAAGTACAATAATTTCAGTTTTGTGCGAGTTTAACATCAAAAAATTGCAGGTCATCCAGATTTTTAAATCCTTAAGGCTTCCATGATGTATGTAAATGCAAACTGTTTTATCTGGCTTGATTGATATAATTAAGTATCATCTGCATAACGGTGAAAGTTTATGAAGTGTTTCCTTATAAAATTGCCTAAAGTAAGCATATATAAGGTGGATAGCATTGTTCCAAGCACAGAACCTTGTGGAACTCCGTATTTAACTTTGGTGTGTGTGGAGGATTCATTGCTAACATGAGAAACTGAGATTGATCTGATGAATGGAACTTGAACCAGCTTTGAGGTTCCTTTCATGCCAGTTAAATATTCAAGTCTCTGAAATGGGATGTGATGGTCAGTGGTGTCAAATGTAGCAAAGATCTAACAAGACAAGCATAGCGACAAGTGCTTTGTCTGATGCATCTCTCACAGAGTAAGAGTAAATCCTCTTACTATAGTAGCACGATGGTGTGTTTCTGAGGCTGTTCTGAGACAGTTGCCCCATCACTAGCTCTAGTTAGCACATTCTTAGTTGGATGGCATAGAGGTCTAATAACATCCAACTTGTGTTCCAGTGATTGATGAAAGTTAAAAGTCAAATAATGAGCAGTGTGACTCCAGAACAACTGACAGGAGAGAGAAACAGAGCAGACATAAAACATATTGCACATGGCTGGAGTGTCTAAGAAACTCTGGAGGATCCTAAGTAAACATCGCTATGTGGTAAGAGAGAATCTTGTCCACCCTAAAGACCAGACATTCAAGAGCAACAAGGGCAAAGTCCAATGCAAGATAGAATGCATAGCTATATACACTTACCTTATGAAACAGTCACTGAACAAGCAGATACAAAAACCCAAAGTAGAAATGTCAGGCACCATTTAACCTAGAGTTGTAGGACTTCCAAATAATATTGTACAAATGCATGCTTTTCCAAAATAATTAATGCAGTGTGCATTCTCCTTGTAACAGCTTGCCGTTTAATGTATAAATATCTATTTTAAAATGTATATTATAGTAGACAATAAGTGCTAAGGTCAAACACCGGATGAGTTGTCCAGCCCTCTTTTAGTCCTCAGGCTACAGAATTACTGAAAGAAAACTGGGAAGGCCTATTCACCTTAATGAGGTCATGGAGAGTGCTGGTTTAACGTTTTGGTAGCTGGTGGAAAATGTCAGTTCATCCACCTCCAGATGTCTGTTTTGCCCCTCTCCTAGCTGGGAGACTTTGTCTGGGAAAAATACTTGGGAAAGCATTTAATATCCTGCAAAAACATTTTAAAAATAAGAGATTATAAGATACCTATAATGCATATATACTGGACTAAACAATGGAGTTAACAACAGATTTTATCCAATTCTAATGTATTCTTTCCTGTAAGCTGATTATGGGATTGTAATACCACATTATATTCTGAGTTGTTTGTGGTTGGGCTCCAACAGCAGTGGATCTTTGCCTTTAAAATGTGGTGAATTTGTGCCTAGTTAGTTTCGAGGCTGCCCATATCTCATGCAAAAGCAATAAACAGCCAGGGGGCAGGAATTCAGTTGCATACACTGGCTAACTTCCCCCCTCCCCCCCTACCCACCTCCCACCAAATAATTTAAGAGGCCAGTCGTTCAAGATACTTCTTTACAAAAATGCACTGTCTTCAAAGAGAAGATTAAGAGAGTTAAATATTAAACTGAGCTTGATCTGATTTACTCAGTTGAAGCTTTTGATTTTATATTTTCTTCAGTGATAAGATTTGACACTCATGCTTTGAGGATTCTTATGTGTTTCCTCCTTTAATGTTAAATAATAAATATAGTCATGCTGAATTACCACAGACAGTCAGGACTACTGGCTTTTCCAGTGGCATACGGTAAGACTTGTTGCCATTGTTGTTTGACTTGCTTTATGGGTTCTCTAAAATGTTCTACCTCTGCTGCTCCCAACTCTTTAACATGTAGGGGCCAAGGTAATCCACAGCAGGTCATGTGAAGATATACTAAAAGTGTTTCTGGTGTAAGAGGAGCTGAACCTCCAGGATGCTATCTCCTGGAAAATGGCCAGTCTCTACCTTTTCACAAATGCAGATTGATAAGGGGTATGAGAAGTACTTTTCATCTGTAGTCCAACTGAGAATCACCAGATGTTCAACACAGCACTACACATGGTTAACTTACAGTTATTCTAAGCTGCTTAAATACTATAACCTTCCTTTTAAACTAAATTTTCATAACCATATAATGCCATTTATCAAAAAGCACACCCATTACCCTAAACTATAAACACTATTCCCTGTTTTGACACGATTTAAATTAATTTCTTAGTCGTGTAGTGGGTTTCTGTGTAGTTTATTTATAGAATCCAGCTAGATTTGATATTATTTGAAAAAGACAACTGTTGCGCTCACTGACACATAGACTGCTGCTTAATACTGTTACACCCAGGTGTTAAACTACTGAACTAATGCCGGAATTGTTGGAGGACAAGGAGTTTGGAGTTTGAGGAGAGAAAAAACCGGCCCCTCCCACCTTGGACTGATCCACGTTTTTGCTGAAATCTGAGTGGCTCAACAGTGCCGATCAAAGGAGTTTACTCAAAACATTTTGTCAGGGCTGAACTCAGCCCAGGGTTGCGTGAGAATTGCAACAAAGGCGGTAAATATAGCAAATAGAAAGAAAGAGGAAAAGAAATGTGTGGTGCCAAAAAATAAGAATTAAGAAGAAAAAAATGTTGGCACAAGAGGCAGCTTAATGGGCCAAATTAGTTGACCTCTTCCTTGGTGTAAAGGTTGCTGTGGCAGGCACAGATGAGGCAACACCCAACACAGGCAGGGACAGGTGCTGCACAATTAAGTAATTAAGTAATGCAGTTGTGTATTACATGCATTTACATACAGACATGTATATTATATGTATATTATATATATACAACATTTTGCTATTAACAGTAATAATAGCAATAGGACTAGTAACAATAATTGTAATTGTAGCAGAGGGTGTCGAGCAGGAACACAGGGGCAGCAGGTGACTCTCAACCAAAGATCCAGACTCCACAGCTCCAGACTCAGAAACACCTGCAGGAAGTCATAGGAGGAGAGAGGAGAGGGACGAGAAAGCACACGACTACGGGAAAGGGAAGAAGTCGAGTTAGTAACTTGCATTAATGGGATGAGGTTGCATACAGAGGGAGAGAAAGAAGAGGAGAAAGGAGCTCAGTGCATCATTGGAAATCCCCTGGCAGTCTATGCCTATAGCAGCATAACTAAGGGATGGTTCAGGACTCACCTGAGCCAGCCCTAACTATAAGTTTTATCAAAAGAGGAAAGTCTTAAAAGAAGTATGTAGGCCTATTTGATACATGCACCACCGCTACTGTGCAAAAGTCTTCTGATTGAGCTTGTGAATGCTTCTTTTATTCTAAACCTGCAGTATAAGCAGTGGGCTATGTATGCTATTTGGGGTTAGAGAGAGTGACTGAATGAGTGAAAGAGAGAGGGAGAAAGTGAACGTGCGTGTTGGTAAATGCAATTTTCAGAATGTGTATTGATAACAGTGCGCATCTTTAAAGTATGATTCAGTTTTGTGTAAAATTATACCCTGCACTGTAATAGCACAATACATTAGATAATTCTCCTCCAAAAAGGACATCCTGTCAGGATCCTGTCCTGAGTTCTCTGTGTGCTGTATTTTCATTCTTGACTTTCTGTTTCTCGTTTTTTTTTTTTGATTCTAAGGTTGGTTTTGTATCTGCATTATAGTCCTCATCTGTACTGTTGAGTTTAGCTCTCTGTGCGTTTATTTATTGGTCAGTTCGGTATCTGTTATTTATTCTGTGTTTTGGTTCCATATCGTGTGTTCTACTGTTTTGCCTTGTTCATTCTTGTGGGGATTTTTGTGTTGTTTGTTATTCTGTTCTGTTGTCTTATTACTGTTTTAGTTCTTTGTCTTAGTTCCTTGTTCTGTGTTTTAGTTTTAGTTTATGTCTTAGAATTTACTTCTGGTCTGTGTACTTCGGTGTTCGTTATTTTGCCCATGTCTGCTCCATGTTCACTTCTTAATTCAGTCTGTTTTTCCCGTTACATTTGTAGTATATCTGTATGATTAGTTTTTGGTCTGTTCTGTGTTTCATCTCTTGTGTCAGTTGCCAGTGCCTTGTGTTTAGTGTTCAGTCTGTTTCTGTCTTCCTGTCAAGTGTTTATGGTAATCCTCGAGCTATCTCTCTGTCTGCCTGTCTCTCTGTTTTTCCCTGCTGTCTCTCTGCCTGCCTGTCTTGTTAGTCCTGATTCCTCTCACCTGTGTTTCTCCTGCCTGCTCGTTAGTCCCTGTACATGTTTGCCGTTTCTGTTCGATCATTGCAGTGTGTTGTAGTGTGTAGCCTGTATAGCTCTGTCTAGTGTCATCCTGTTTCCCTGCTTTCTGGATTATTTTGCCAGTCTTGCATCAATACCCATTGGACTACATGTTTTGTTTGGATTGTTCAATTTGGAATTCTTTGGGCTGAACCACTTCAGTTGTAAGTGTGCTCGCCTTTTGTTTTGTCATAAATAAATTAGGGATGGGACGCTTGATACTGACGCATCAATGCTGTGTCGAGATCCTGAAGCACAGACGTTTCTAAACACTACTCCAAAGCGTGGTTCAAAATGTCAATGTCACGTGACCACAGTAAAGCGAGGCTTCAGTGCGTTTCACCCCTGTTTCGACAGGTTGATTCACAGTGTTTGGAACAAGGACATCCTTTGATTCATTGGTATGTCAACCCCCAACTCAGCCCCAAAACAGCTGAATATTTCTGAATAAAATTCTTGACATATAACAAATGTGAGACATTATTCCACTTTTCATTTGTCATTCTTGAAACAACTTCAACTTAGTTACGGATTTTTAATCCATTACAGCTCATCACTGCCAACACTCATTATTATTATTATTATTATTATTATTATTATTATTATTATTACACAATGGCCTATATCTTTCCTGCTAATTATCATTACACCTCTGTTAATAAGCTACTGTATAATACTGTAGATATCCACAATTATTGTTATATTCTTATATTTGTATACTTTATGTTCTCTACTCACTAACTTCAACTACCTATTATTTCTATTCCTTTTATGCCTTGCGAGTATCTGCAACAAAGAATTCACCCTCGTAGATCAATAAAGTATTTCAATAATGAAAATGGAAAGGGTAGTGGTTAAGACACATGCCTTTAGTGTTAGAGATGTGGGTTTGATTCCAACTGTGATACATGTGTTCATTGATTCGCTTTTGAGAAAAGTGTCAGCTAAATGAGTGATTACTTATGAAACAACACACAGATGTGTTTTATTAAACACAATTTTATTACAATCCTCATCTGCTGTCTCTGACAGTCTGAAAGCATTTGTTTGTTGTATGGTGATTTCTCTGAAATCGTGTTGGTCATGTATTGACATTCAGAATTGTAAACAGTGGTCATTGTTTCAATGCAACCCCTACCAAGATGTGTCGATATCAAAAGTGACCAGTAGGTGTACCGTGGAGGTCGGTGTCGAAGTGTTTCGAAGCCTCAACACAATTCCAATTGTTTCAAACGTTTCAGTGTTTCACAAAACCTTGCTTTGCCCATCACTACAATAAATAACTTTTTGAACTGTACATGCTCCGCTCCTGCATTTGGGTCCTCCAACCTGTTCAACCCTACAAACCTGTGACACATCCCTTCTCACTTGGCTTCCTCTAAAATGTACCCCACCCGACGCCACTGAAAGAATGGTATATTGTTCTTGAGTGTTAGTACTATGGCTCAACCACAAGATGGTGACAAATACAGTGTCTCTGAATGGAACATTAGGGAAAATTGGTGTGAGAAAATAGCCTAGTTGAGACATGATTTGTAGTTGTTAATGTATAAACATACATTTGTTGTTATTGCTCTCTGACTGGTTATTCCATGAGTTTAGGTTGTACAATGATACAAGTCCCACAGCTAAGCTCTGGCCATGCGTGGTTGCTTGTGTGGATAGGATGAGATTAGAGGTATCTGGAGGGCTGTGTGCTCCATGTTCAGGCAGATAGTGTGTTTTGCTAAAAGCTCAGTTAGTTGCTTGGCGTCAATTGATGTGTGTTTGGTTTAGGTAAAAATGTTTAGCAAGTGCTTTTAGCTAAGCATGCTAGCTTTATTTCTTTTGTGTCATATGAATAGGTTGAGCTCATATTAAATATGGACATCATCTACATGAATAGTGTTTTGTGTGAAAAATGCATGTTGCCCACGATACTGGGGGCGTCAGGTTAAGGACATGGTATGGAAGCCCATGGTAGGTGAATCAAGATGTTTGTGTGTGGAGAGGGTAGAGGTAAAGGCTTTCTTTCCTTCCAGCCATTTGAGCAGTGGTTTGATGTTGGCCTGCCTGATGCACTCAGCACCAGGCCTGCTGTCAGGGGTGGGCAAAGGGTACAGATGACAAATGCAAAGGTCTATAGTTGACCTTTAAATGGGATCAGGTACAACACTTTACTTACTGCATTATATCATTGTTTTATCATTATAAAACGATGTATATGTAATTACATGAATAATAGTGATCATTGAAACATATTTCATACTTGTTATCTGATCACCCAACCCCCGTTGTTATTGTAAAAATGGTATGGTCTAAACACTGAAGACGTGCAGGAGCTACTAATTTAAAGCCAGTTCCCTGTCAGGGGCTTAGAAAAGCCACAACACAGAGAGAAAAATACAATCAAAGGGAGGCAATGGACAAGTTTCTGGCCAAAAAAGTGTTAAGAAGCACCATTTACAGTATGTATGACAGGCGGAGGTGAGGCGATAAGTAAGACAGACTGGCAAATAAAACTTTAGCTATCTTAATCTTTCTGTACATCAGAGCTGTCTACTCTCAGAAATTTAGTGCCACAAACACGAAATTGACCATTTTTACATGCTCTCACACTATGCATCAATTTTCTCTCACAGTGAAAAACAAATATACAACTCATATCAACTTGGAACAAGTGAACTCCAACCAGCTGATGCGACACCGGCATCTTGTGCTGTGAGTCTAACTAACTGAGAGAGTTTTGCAAAAAAAACAGTTCTGTATCGGTCTAAAGCAGGTCCGATCATATCATCAGAGCAATAACGCATGCCAATCCACAGCAGAGTATAGAGCTGGTAAACTTAAAAAAATATTTTAAATTCTCATTAACTGATGATGCTAGTCTCATAATTTGTGGACATGTCAGAGAACACAGATATGTGGGACAGATTTTAAATGTGCACAAAGTTATGAACATAACCTTGTGCAGAAAAACTGCTGAAACACAGGTGCAATTAAAGTCCAGGAGTTTCTAACTGAATTAAAATGATTTCATTTCACATTGAGGTAAAAAGCTGTCACAGGCACATTTATAGAGGTTACTTCCCCAAATAAAGTCAAAAGAGAAGGGAACACTAAACCATACATGTGTGCTGACTCAGCAGGGATGATATTAGGCTACATGAATATTTTAATACACATTTAATGTGAATTAAAATACTAATGTATTAATCAGTTACGTTCTGTGCATGTAACATGAAGGGACTAAAACTTTTGTTTTATTTTACAACCTTGGATTGTATAATGGCAAATAAACAGCCTTGTAACCTTGTAAAAGTTAATTTCCAGAAGAAACATATCTAAACGCAATACAGAATGCCTGAGAGCATTATTTTCAACATTATTTTCTATTATACATTTTGTTTTGTTATTGTATTATACTTTTTGTTTATAATTTTGTTTCCCTTCATATCAATGAAGATGTATAACACCCACAAGTTCCCCTGTAGCAAAGCCAAGAAAATTGACCTGTAGAAAATACTAACACTAGCCAGCATCACATCACAAGTCATAGGATACAGCTGCAAATATAGTTACAATACAATAAGCTATGGGCCTACATGTGGGTATGCCTCTGTTTATATTAATCTTATCATTTCAGCTGACACAGCCATATAGCCTATACAATATTTCAGTTCTGCACACAATTTGACTAATACTTTGATTAATGTATTGATAAATGAAGTACATCTATTAGTTCACTCATAATTTGAATTTCTTCAATGTGTACTTTCCTCACTCAATCATTAAAGGGATTTTTTCTTCTCCTTGTCTTGTTTTAAGTTAAAATGAGAAACATAACTGTCACAGTATAAATTGAAAGATAAAAAAATAAAACTGACTTGACCTTTTGTTCTTTATAATCATATTGAGTAATTCAATATATATATCAGAGCATGGCCTGGATGAGTTTATAACACTGAATTTGGAAATGGTTGTTAGGGACTCCATCTACAAAGCTAATGGCCAAGAGCTTCTTTTAAATTGTCTGTTTGTATTATAGGGTGGGCGGGTGGAGGTGGTGCTGGAGTGGATCTCGGTGAGGGGCCCATAATTCCTAATGGCTGGTCTGCTCAGCACCTACCCTGAGCTGTTGAGATTCAGCTTGAGCCTTCTACTTCTGTCCAATGGGCAAGTCACCAACAAGAAAGTTGAAACCTGCAACCTCCTTGAAATTTTCAAGTTACAAAGGTTGATCTACTACCAGGTCAGTGCCTGTGGGGGCGTTCTAAAGCTCACCAAGGAGCTCCGGGCCTCTGCAAGATCATGGTATAGAATTTACCTGGATCAACAAAAGAGGAAGAGATAGTGCCAGACAGAGTCTCAAGATGAAAGCAGTTGAAGCTCAAAAAGAAAAGGAAGATCCAAAAAAGTGTATGATATCATTCAGAAAAATGCTGATAAACTTGCTGAGCAGGCTGAAGAAAAAGCTGGATCTCCAAATGCTCAACTGGTAACTAACCCCCCTTGGGATGAGACAAAAGAGAATCACATTATGCTGGAACAACCTAAAAAAATAGTTGTAGAGTAGAGCAAAGCAAATGAATTGAGGCACATGCCATAATGGGTATTTGTTAAGAGGGACGTTAACCTCTGTAGCTCACCAAAGTTTCATATATCACCTTTTATATAAGTGTATTGGTCAAATAGTGGTAATAGAAGTACATTTAGTGAAATTCATAGCATAACAAAGAGTTCAAGTGTGTGTGTGTGTGAGAGCGAAAGGAAGAACAAGATTGTTTCTAGCTCGCATATTTTTTTTTACATTATTCTTTCTAATAAACCTTGAATTAGATTAGTCACTCAGTTGTCTTGTGCATTATTCCCTCCTGCCCTATCTGAATTATGTTGCATTAATACAGTCATCCACTATCACTATCACTACACTATCACTTTTTAGTGCTGATGTAACCAGTTAGTGTCAGGAGTGGCTCTGCTTTTCCCCCATCCTCTCGTTTCTTGTGTTTTCCCCTCCCTGCTGTCTTTGGCTATGTTCAGACTGCAGGCCTTAATGCTCAATTCCGATTTTTTTCCCAGATCCAATTTTTTTTGTTTGGCAGTTACATTACAGTTTAAATGTGGCCCATATCAGACTCCAGTGTGAACTGTCCGTGGCCTGAAAGTGACCCGCATGCGCAGAAGAATAACACGACGTCACATGCAACAGCACAATGTTGCAGAAGGCTCTCACGGGTCACATTTCTCACGAATTATGACAAGTGTTCACAACTTTCTGTTCTTTACGGTTTCTGGCGCTGTACAACGCATCTCCCCTACAACTCACTCACTCACACTCTCTCTCTCTCTCTCTCTCTCTCTCTCCGTACTGTGTCCGCTTTGACAAGTAGCATACATGTAACTCAAAAGAGAATTTATGGTCCGGTGGATTTTAGGTATAAGAAAGGAAATTTGTGAACAGATGATAGCGAGGTAGAAATGAAGAGAGCCAAATGTTTAATAATGTCTTTTTGTGGAGCTTTTTCGTTCACAGCAGCTCCTTCTACAGCGGAACTGCTGCTCTACAGTGACGTCAAAGTCGCATCAAATGCGACCTGAGTGTCCAGACTTAGGTCACATTTAAAAAGATCCGATCTGTATCGGATTTGGACCACATATGAAAGTGGTCCAGTTCCGAACTAGAAAAGATCAGATTCCATGTGACTTGGCCTGTTCACACTGTCAGAAAAAGATCAGATCTGAGTCACATATGGGCAAAAAATTTGGGTCACATTGGCCTGCAGTCTGAACGTAGCCTTTGTCTGTCTCTGTTTGTCAGTCTGTGGGTGTTGTGGGCGTGTCATCCTGGCTCCCTCTCTCCAGCTCCACTCACCTGAGGCTTATCAGCAATCAACCCACTCCGTTAAAACCCTGGCTCTACAGTCACTCCTTGCCAGTTAGTCAGTTAATCTACTGCAGTTACATGGGTCCTTTGAGTTTTGTCTACTGCCCTAGTGATTTCTGCTTGCCTTTTTTGCCAACACCTGTTTCCCTTTTCCTGTGTACAGTGCGAGACCTCAGCCGAGTTTGGATACGCTGCCTACCAGCCTGGAGAGAGCCCTGTCATTGCTGCAACAATCCAAAATAAGCCAGAGACTCCTGGGGCCCGTTTCAGAAAGGAGATTAAGTGAAAACTCTGAGTATGTTAACCCTGAAATGAGGGAAACTCTGGGTTTTCCATTTCAGAATGGGAGGTATGTTAAACCCAAGAAAGCAGCATAAGTCAAGCCCGTTTCTGAAAGAGAGGTAACTTATACTCAGAGTCAGTTACCCTGGCAACTTACTGAACCTAACCTGGTAGGGAGCAGGTTTTGTTCGGCAAACCCAGAGTTTCTTTCGGTCTCCTCTTTTTCAAAGAGGAAGCGGTGTTCACCTTATTGATTCTTTTGGTACATTCATTCATTGCGCACATTTCAGTCATGCAGAGAGCATCAAAGGGAATGAAATGGCATGTCCTTTATGAACGATCCTGTTGAAGAGGCTGTATTAATTCGTAGGGCGTTACATTTACGTCAGAGGATTTTGAGGCTCAGGGTGGATTTTTTTTTTTTTTGTCATATTCCTATGCATTTTCATTTGAGCTTTACAGTTTTTCTTTACCATCAATAAAATACATCCATAAACTCATCCATCCTTACATCAGAAACATCAACCATCGCGGCCGTGCTCTTACATCCGAGCAGATGCTTTGTGTTGCCTTACATTTCTTTGCAAATTGTAGTTTTCTGTATAACATCGGGGATGCAGAACATATTAGTAAGGCTACTGTTTGCAGAGCGGTAAGCAAAGTATGCCTCGCTCTTAAGTGCTTTCTGAGAATATGTGTTTCCTGGGCACAACCCAGTCCTCAAAGAGGAGTTTCACAGGATTGCAGGTCAGTGGTGTATAAATCTGTTTAAATGAGGCTAACCTGATAAATGGCATTCACAGTTAAGAATATCTTGCTGCCACCCCTGGAAGTAACCTAATATTCAGAATTCCCTTTAGGATTTCCGAATGTGGTAGGATGCATTGATGGCACACATATTCCTATCATTGTACCTTCTGAAAATGAAGCGGACTATGTCAACAGGAGATCCATCCACAGTATTAATGTGCAGGTACACTGAGAGCCTACTGTTTCTAATGGTCACATCTAAAGATCACAATACTGTAACATCTCTCATTCTTTGCACTGTCAAGATCATATGTGACGCTACACATCACAAATGTGGAGGCCAAGTGGCCCGGCTCTGTTCATGACTCAATGTATCGGGAGTCAACCCTGAGCAACAGACTGGAAAGGGGTAAGTAAATGTATGTCCTATACACATATATTTCAATGTATGCACTACACACTTACAGGGGAATTTCTATGCAGCTCTAAAGCAATGTGAACTTTCTTACATGAGAGATTGATGGCTTTCTGCTGGGAGATAGGAGTTACCCATGCTGACAAAATCTTATTACCCCTTACCCAGAACCTGAACCAGGCCCACAGCAGCGCTTCAATATGGCACACTGCAGGACGAGAGCCCGGGTGGAGATGACCATAAGCCTGTTTAAAGCATGTTTCCAGGCCCTTTCAGGGTAACGCCTGAAAGGGCCTGCAACATTAATGTGGCATGTGGTGTTCTCCATAATATTGCCATAATTAGAGGGGAGCAACACCCTGCTCTACAATTACAAGACCGTGAGGAAGACCCCATCAACCCTGCAAATTTCCAGGATGGAAGGGTAGTCTGGGATATGATATGCCGCAATGTCTTCTTAGACCAATCATGATATCCACCACCACAAACAAAAATGAATAAACACAAAATCACAGCAATTTATATGGTGTTTTTCCATTTCCTACAAAAAAAGGCTACTCCACATAAAAATGTGAATGTGTAGATTGATGTGTAGACATATAATATTAACATTACCTCTCTAGGCCTGTCTGTGGCAGCAGAAACTGTTTCTTCATCCCCATCATCCTGTAAAGATGAGCATTTCATAGAGTACACTTTATAATACTATTTGTCATAATTTATGGTGTATTGAGTAGGCTACTTACTACTACTGGGGTTCTGTTGGGACAGGGGGCTCCAAGAGACAGATATCATCATCCGAATCTGTTGGGACCAATGAAAAACCCAACCCAAAGTAATGGAAATATCACAAATAAACACATACTGTAGCTAGACCTCTTACATTTTTTGAAGGCACTTAATTCTCCTGGAGTGACTGGCTCTGATGAAGTCCCTCCAGGAATTCCCTCAGCCATTGGCCTTCCCGCATTCAAGCTCAGGGTCATCTCCTCTGCATTTGTCAGAGGTGGTGGTGCCCGTTTTGCGAGCCTCTGCCTTCTTTCTGTTGGCTGAGTAGTCAAATGAGAATGAACATTTAGACCTATGTCAAAAATGCTGCTGCACTGCTAGTCAGTGAATGCTATTTAGTCATTTAATGTCAAATGTTTGTAAAGCCAAGAATCCTACACCTATGATATGCTCAAGGCTTACCTGATTGAATTATGTTTTTTTATATTTCATTTTCAGCTGCTGCCATGTTCTTTTAATGCCTGCAGGATTGCACTATGAAAATTAAATTAATAGGTTTAATAAAATATTGTTCTTCCAGTTTCACCTCTGATATTATGACAGTTGGGTTATAACAGTCTAAAATAGTTCTTAATTACTAACTACAAATAACATCTTCAACAGGTCTAATTAGATTAATGTAATAATTACTATCTCTAGAAAGTATTGGTCTACTATTAGTTTCTAAATCCCAAATCAACCTCAACCACTGGAACAGTAAGGAGAGACAAGAAACTGCACTTCTAATGATTTCAAATAAACAATATACGATGAATTTTTTTTGAATTGACCAAAGTGTGTAACTAGAGGGAGAAGGGTACATTAAAAATATGGCTTTTAAAATTTGATGTTAAATCCACTATTGTTTTAAACAAAATTGTTTTATAGTCTTTAATTAAATTACAGTATTTAGATTATTTAGTAATTAATTACACCCAACACGGTATAAAAGTAATTAAACTTACGCATTGACTCAAGCAGCTATTTTCTCCCAAGCTAACTCTTTGTCCTTTGCCACTGCAGCTGTGTTGCTTTTTAAAAAAAATACGCGTTCAAATTCTGCATATGCTTGCATAAGCACATCCAGTTCTGCTGGGGAGAAATTTGCAGACATCTTTTTGTCTGACGCTGTTGCCATGGTGACTCATAATATCGGCGCTCCACCGATAATGGCTTTTTATAGTTGTGGCGCATGCGCTTAACCCAGAGTCAGTCAACTTAGAGTTGATTGAACTAACTCTTTTCAGCTGTTCTGTAACGGAAACTCAGAGTTTCCCATCTCAGGGTAAGCAACTCAAAGTTCAAGTTTTAACTCAGAGTTGGTTGAACCTCCTTATTGAAACGGGCCCCTGCTCCGTACTGCCCGATTGCTTTCTCCCAAGTCCGGTTACCTGAGTTTTGAATAAACCTGTATTAACGTTCATTGGCTTCCTGGTCCTCTTTGGAATCCTTTAAACTGGAACCTAACAGTTAGAACTCGAAGTGCTGATGAAGTGGAAAGGGTTGTAAAAAATGTCTCAAAAGGTATTACATTTAACTTCAGAATTTCTACATATACCCTGTTATATCATTTTTCCAAAACCAGGCTTTCAAACCACAAAAATACAAACAACAAATACAAATTAAATATTTACAATTCAGTGTCTGTGCTTGCTTCAGCTGTAAGTTTTGTTCTTTGGAAATGATACTGGATTTACTTGTTGCACATAGAATTCCCCCAAATACTTCAAATAATCTTTATATTCAGTCTGTAACAGTTGTTTCCCAAGGATTACAGCGTCAAAGCCATAGGCAAGTACTTATTCAGTACTCTGAATTGACATAAATAAATATTTTGCACATACCTGCTCTATTGTAGATATTCTTTTGTTTTTCATATATTGTGGTCATTTTTATTTGCATGTTTCTTGACCTTCTATGTGTAAACCTACTTAGCAATAAAGCTGACTCTGATCCTGATTCTGACGTACAAGAAAATTTTACAATTTTTCATCAGTGTCATATATTAGTAGGCAAGTTGTTTCAGCATTCTGGTTAAGAATCTTCACAGTTTTTATTTTCCATCTTGCTTGTGAAAAACTTTGCAGCACAGACACAAACAGGAAGAGTCCCATATCTCTGCAAAGCTTTTTCCAGTCACAGTCAAAATTGGTCAGTGTGCAGAGAGACACGTCACTTTAACACTGTGCAATGTGCTCTGCTTGATGCTTTTGCTTGCCCTCCAGGCTGTTTAAAATTATTTTGTTTAATTTCCAAACTTATGGTCTTATTGTACAAGATTGTGTGGCAGTTTTTTTGTTGTTGTTTTCACTTGAAGATTTTTTATGTGGTGTTCCTATGATTTTGTTTAGCACCAACAGCATATTACTTCAAGGAGCACTGAACTGTCTTTAAATTTGCAGATCAGTACACTTGTCCTGCGGTATTGGTATACATTATTGATACAAAGACATTGGTAGACAATTCACGGTGCAGAATTTTTACTTTTTTTTCTCCCACAATTTTTAGTAAGTAAAAAGTGACCTTCACTTTAACTGAATAAAATACTTTGATGATAGTGAGGAATGGAAGTGGGGTTAAATGTCACTTCGATGACGTTAGACCTCCACAGAGCTTGTGTCCTTGTCTGATAAAAGACAAAGACAAAAGTTACTTCCACTGACTTTCCTTTTCTTGTCGTTTTTGTTTTCAACAATGACTCTTACTGTGATATTTTTGTTTAACGTTTGTTTATCTTACTGATTCAAGCTTGCAGCCATAACAGTAAGCCCCTTTTTTCCATTAACACAATGTAAATGATTATGACTGACAGATTATTAATGGTAATATGCCAAAGTAATTATATTTTACAAAATGATGTTATCAAACTATATTTATTTGAGTTGCCCAGGATGTGGTGTTGTTGTCTACAGGAGGCAACCTTAAATCTCATAAAAACCTCTCAGTGCTTCTAGTTGGGGAATAATTTTCTCCTTTCTCTCTTTGACGTTCTCTGTACACCCTCCACACACTACGGGTATTTCTCACAGCTGGTGTGGGGTCATTGATTTTGAGATGCTGGACCAATTTTGCCCCCTACTGACACATTTAAAAGATGCTCATGGCCTGCTTACATTGCATTTTATCAGCCAAAACCATGCCTTAAAATCTATATTTGACCTGAATTGATTTGCGTGATTAAGCAAGTTGACTGTGAATTCCTTATTATTTGAATGACTTTGAGCTGAAGGTGCAAACAAAGGCAGAATCCTGGACATTTATCAAAACAGCTGGCCATGAGGAGAACCAAGGCTGATTAATAACTTGGTATAACTGAGGCTCAGAGACAAGAGTCAGTTTGTTTTCACTTTCAAGGTATGGTACATATTGCGCAGCAGGTTATCTATAATATCTAGCAGCTTAGAAGTATTGCCCACAGTGTCCTCGTGCTGGTGGTTTGTATTCACAAGTTTAGTCATGAAGCCATGCATCTAGCACCAGATCCAGAAAGAGCACAACAACAGTGATACATCATGTGCTAACAACCAGAACAAATAAGATGATCCTGGCATGACCTGATCATTGGTCTATTTTTGCTACTAGCTTTGACAAGAGTCATGATCAAGGAGTAAAAGTCTATATGGGGCCTTCAGGGACAGGCTGCACCTTAGAGGACAAGAGAGCAGGGATCAGGGGTGAAGCAACATATTCTTCAATGAGCTGTAAGAAAAATGTTTTGGGTTAGACTTGCTGATTGGGTCAATATTTCTGTTTCATTGTAATGGGGCTCTCAATGTCACACACCAAATAAAGTATAAAGACTATTATTGACAAGTCAAACTGTCACATGAACCATTCAAATATAACAGAGAACCATTACCCAAACTAAAGACTGCACAAAGAACATTTTTTTTACTTCTGAATTATAGTCCTGCTGCAATGATACATTGGTCTGGTAGACAAAAAGCCAGAATTATAAAAAGTGCATCTTGTCATCTTAAGCACTTCATAACCCTCAGGTAAGAAATATGTGAAGATGATGTAAAATTGCCAGCAGTCAGTGCTGAGGTGGCAGTAATAACAGGAATTTTCAAGAAATTCCGTCCAGTGAGCAATAATAGTTGTACTGTGGGAGATAATAGTGATTTTCTTCCATACATGCCGATACAATAGTCCTTATTGGATATTTTTTTTGTCTTTTGGGGCCGGTGCCACAAGTGGTTTTCCTAATTGACCCTTCCACTCTGCCAGGCTGTGCCATCAATAACATCTTCCCATCGTTCCCCCCATCCTCCTCATCTACTCATCTGCCCCCTGTAACTGTCAGGCAGAGATAAGAGTTGCCTCTTACCCACCTCTCCTTGAGATTGACAGGCTAACACACCATCTCTAAGGTCAGCCAGGCTAATTGGTTTGTGCACATCTTCGATGGACCATTAGGCCTCACAACTGCTAAACTCAAAACATTCTTCTCTCTCTGTCTCTCTCTCTTAGAGGGTGGCTGATAAGGGTAGTGATAGTGGCCCAGCAAAAAGTAATAACGTCCAGTTCAATCTGGGGCTCAAATACTGTATTGTCACAAGCAAAAATGATTGGCTATTTAATCTTCTGGTCCTTTTCTTTTTATTTCCTGGTTAAACAGAGGATTTAGGGGTGTGGGTTGGGTGGGAGTGGCTATGTATTACAGTAAAGCTGGATATATGTGCAATGGGTGTGTTCTATAGCTATGGTGTAGGTTTGGATTAATAAAGCAGTGTAAGATTTCACCTAGCACAAGCACAACATGGAAGTATCTATACCTGATCCATGTGGTATCCCCATAGCGGTCTTTGCCCTGCATGTAGTTACATTTTTGTTTGAGCAGTTTTTCTTTTTCATGAGGGATTACAACCAGGATTTTAGTTTGTTTACAACATGTCATGTTCATCTGACTCTTCTTGCAGGGTTTCTGCAGGTTTCACCTAGTATTTAGGGCCTTATTAAGACCATTATGAATGAAATTTAAGGCCTATATAGCAACATAAAAAAAAGAAACCCTAAAAGGGAAATTAGATATGTCTTGCTAAAATCCGCTATTCCAAAGCGCGTAATATAGGCACTTTTATCTTTTCCACATGTATAAATGTGAATAATTTAGCGCTGTCAGAGTACAGAAACATCTAGACAAGTTAGACGTCTAAACATCTAAACAATTCTCTGATTTCCTCATTGGTGTTATAGGATTGGTGTCTAGTCACTGTGTGGAGGACCCAGAACACCATTGTTCTTACTGTTGGCTCTGATCCAATACACATACATACAAACTCAGAAGCGATGAAAAGGCTGACATGTTTGCAAACAAAGTATTCTGGTGTATTCTGAGAAGAAAATAATTTTCAACTTTTCTTCAGTGTTATTGTGTGTGGTTTTAGCTTCAAAGATGTAATGACTGCAACATTGCAATTACTTTAGTTACTATTCAGTGTTTCCCTTAGGATGGAGTTGTAACAGCAGACGTGAAGAAAACGTAATTTATTCTGTGTTTGCAAAGTGGGCCCTGCTTAATCTCTGGATATAACACCAATTCAGCATGCATGTAAGCAAAAAAAAATGGGTGTGGGGTTTAGGAGTCCTTCCACCAAACATTTTTTTTGTTTTCCAATAAATATGCAATTCCACGTTATTTTGGAACTTTATTATTGCTACATCTGTGAATACTACCTTGGAAAATCTAGAGCAGTTTTTGAATAAACCACACCACAAAAACTAAACTTGCTAAAGAAGTCTACTGGGGATGAATTACTAGTAGATTTGGGGAAAGTAATTTAGTTAGTTTTGATGCTCTCCAAAATGATTTCACATTCATGGCACAGCACTGAGCTGTTTTGAGCCTCACCTCTTAAAACCTCATAAAGGCAATGAAATCTTGTTGCTATGACTTAATAATTACAAATAGGATTGTTCATGTTTGCCTTTTGTGTCTTAATTTACTGATTTTTACATTTGTAGAAATTAACATAAAAACTAAGCTACCTGAGAACCACCTCCCTTCTGTATAATACTAGCAAAGAAAGAACTACAACACCACAGAGGAAGAAAACATTCCAAAGCCCTAGGGGAGCATTTCAGTGAACATTAGAGGTAACGCTACATGGACCTAGGAAAATTAAGACCTGTTTAAAATTATTTAAGACCAAGAACACAGTACTTCGGCAAATTTATTTCTAAAATTTTGATTTTGAAACTTTAGACTTTTTTAGACCCAGCGGAAACCCTGTCTTAGATCTCAGCAATTACTCTGGAGAGAAAGTGTCATCAAAAATAAACAGACAAAATGGCAAAACTACAAAAAGAAGACTTTTTCTTTTTTCAAAACTATTACTTTTACAGTCAAGTGAACTTCTGACTGTAAAAATAGTCATCTGAAACGGAGACATTCGCATACAAAACATAAAGATTGCTCATGCATTCCTTGTGGCAAACACTGCTAACCCAGCGATGCTTATTGTCTTTGACAGGCTGCCACTGACCAACGGTGCCCTATCCTCGGCTGTTTGAGTTGTGCCTGGTGGCCAAAAACAAACACCTCTCTCAGTGTGGTGTAGGCTGAAGAGTGAATGTTACTTCAACCCAGTCTGTTGCCCTACACAGCAGATAAATGCAATAGGACACATACTGTTGCTTCATTCACGTTCAAATTTTACAACAGTGAGTCAGCTCATTGATTCAAGTGACAAGTCAACAACGTATCCTGGGTGTAACAGATGTGTTGTGTTGTTGATGTGTCACATGCTAAGGCCTGTGTCAATGCTGTGGCATCAACAATTTAATAAGTTAATAGTTTTGGGGGTGTGCCACTGATATATGCAGGTGTGCCTGCACTCTCGGTTCCACTTCAAAGACTAATAATACTGCACTTCACCACCCCCACCTCACTCCCCCTCTGGCCATCCACCTCAGGGAGCTGCAGCCTGTAATTGGGTGTGGAGCCTGAGAGGCCATGTAGTGGACGGCTCAGCGGAGACTGCAAGAGTCAATTACCAGAGCTGACAGTGCCGTGGAGAGAAAGGTACACCAGACACACTGTAGTGATCTGTCTGAGCAGGATAAAGGAGACAGAGGGTGTGTGCTAATGTGAGACCAACATGCTACATTTCTCACCTCTCGGTAACAGTGACAGCAGTGGAATATTTTAAACTTATGTGAAGGGTATAGACACAAGGCACAAAATTGGAAAAGTCAGTAATATATGACTATTTTTATCTGTTAATCCAATTAGCTGACACTGTTGACTAACATACTGACATAACATTTTTTCTGGCTTTGCAGTTTTTTGTTAGTCATGTGTCAGTGCTGGTGGTCTCATAGCTTCAAAATGGATTAGTGTGTTAATTACATAACAGTGGCAACATTTTAAATCGAAGACCAGGAACCAGGAACCCCTGGTTCATTTCGCTCCCATCACAACTGGCAGAATTTGATTCATGAGGTCTTCATTCTCCATGGGCTCAGATAGAAATGTGAAGTGTGAAGCTTGGCTTCTGCTGGTCACTCTGACATCTTCTTCTCCCTCTAAAAGTTCCGACTCTGTTGCAGCTCTGCTGCAAACATTCATCAAGGTATCTATCTCATTTTCTCTTTTCACTTTGTGGTATTCTAATATTCATGCTCACTGCTGGACTATGTGTGTGTACATTATGTGAATCATTTATCAACTTACTATGAAGACAATGTGAAAAAATGTTACAAGCCTTAATCAAACAATGCAGCACTTTCTTTTTGAGAGATTTACATTTTTCAGGGGACATTCAACCATGTATCTTATAAAACGTATTTCGGTTAGATTAATTGTCAGGGACATGACTGTCAGTTTGCAACTGCTTCCTGTTCTGTCAAGTGAGCCTTCCTATTCTTCAGACAGTCCATTCAGTATCTGAGGGCAACTAGGTGAAAGGAACAGCTGTCTGTTTTCACTGATTGCAGTCACCAGCTGCATGAAGATCTGCTGGGAAACCTATTTAGCCAGTACCAGAGTGCAATTAATGTTTCAATGCTGGCTTTTGGAATCATTTTTGGCTCGCTGGTTGTAGATGAAGGTGAAGACACTTTCACATTAACATAAATTTTGAACTATAACATCAAGCTGTGTGGCAAGTTATCTAATGTTGCAAGGTGATTTGGCCCATAAGAACAAACAAACAAAAAGCTTGGATTGTATTGCTCACTTATAACATTTGTCTGGGTGGTGTTTCATTTCAGTGACTATTTTGCTGTGTACATGAGAAGTATTGAGGTCCTGGCATTATGCAGTCAGTGATCATTGAAATATGTTGTTTTAATGACTAATATAAGCATACTGTTCCTTTATTTGTATTCTGTAGCAAGCAATCAGGGTCTACAGAGGAATGGATACTAATTTAGTTTTCACAGCGAGGTGCAGCAGTTTTAGTTAGTGTTGCCTGGCTTGCTTAGCTTAATAAAATCTGATAGTGGTTGACAATTCTTCGAACATGATAATACTGCTTTTACTGCTACAGGGGTCCTGTATGAGTATTGCTTTCTAGATAAGCTGCAGTGCTAGAGGAAATGGTTGTCTTGGCATGCATTAGTCTGTGGGTTTTGCTTGTGGGTTGGAAACAATCTAAGAAACATTGAGGTCTTCACACAAAATGACTAAGTGATCACACCCTTTCAACACCTACCCTAACCATAGTGGGGGTTTCATGCCCAAATTTCACTATATACAGTACTAATGCTGTTCATATCATAATTCTGATTAAAGTTTAATTCTCCGGCTAAAAAAACCCACTTTTTTCTTTTAACAAAGCAGAAAAAGTGGTAATAGAGATACAGATTACCGTGCTGCAGTCCAGGAATTATCTCACTAAGGATAAAGATTAGGATTAGTGGAATGTAATGAAAAAATTACCTGAGCACCTGGATTTTTTAAACCATTAATGAGATTATCCATGTACAAATCAGTATTTCATTGCTAATCCATCAGAGCTCAGCAGCTAGGTGCAGAACAGCACACAAAATATCCATCTTAAAGCTGCACTCAGCAAAACACGCCATCATCATTTTGCTGTCCTTTGGTATAAAGCCCTCTAAACAGGCTAAGGTAAATATGAGTGTGACATCACATAGTACGATTTATATTATACTTTTGATTGATGACTTATGATTTATATTTAAATATACTATTTAAACAGATAGCGCTTAAAAAGGGGAAATAAAAAAAGCCTTAAATATTTAGTGTTAGATTGTAAAACAATGTGGCCAGAATTGTGAGCTATTCTGCTTGTATTTTTTCCCTTTAATTAAGTTTAAATTCCCATAAATAGTAAATATAAATTTATTTTGGACACAGTTACCACTACCACTTCTCATTAGAAGTATGGCTGAGTTTGATTTTGAAAAAACTATATGAATTCATTTCTGTTTCTCACTCTGAAAACTACCTCCTACCTCCTAGCCTACTGCCGACCACAAAATCTCTTTTATGTCAGGTGCTGTTTTCACAAGATTTAAAGATAAAATTATCATGCTGCAAACCCACTGTGTGTATGCAGGGGGAGTCAAGAGAACGTGAGAAGGTTTCACTTGTCATCACAGTATGTCTCCTAGTTGTGTAGTAGGGAAAAAAGTCACTTACTGTATGGGAAATGGTGGTCCACAGATTGGAAACACCCCCATATGACAAAGTTTCCAGCATGGCTTCTGTGGTTGTTGAATGTGTAAGCATAAGTGTGACTTCTCTAAATACAGTCAGAAAGGCATTTTATAAACCTTTCTAACCCTTGCCATGAGCCGAACTTCTAGTGATGCCTACACAGAACAAAGTAGTGACACTGTAGAACCCAGACATTAGCATCTGCATGGCACCACACCTCACAGAAGGGCCAGAAACATTAATTATATTTCAAGTAATTGCCCACTAGTTTGACAAAAGAAAGTGTTGGATAGAAGTAACACTCTTTGGTTTATTGTAATTGTCAGTTATTAGCTCCGGTTGCTTAAAGAATAATTATTTTATAATCATTTTAAAGGAGGAACAGAGAAACTCACAACATATTTTTTCTTTAATAAAACACACATTAGTTTTAAATTTAAGTTTTAAGAGTTTTACATTAAAATTTAGATTATACAATATTTACCTCAATATCCAATGGATATTGAGGTAAATATTGTATAATCTAAATATTCTACATACAGCGCTTTAACTGTATGCATCATCTGCAGCTATATTTAGATGGTTAAAGTTCTCAGAATCAAAATATTCTCCATAGTGACTTCAATCCAGATGTCTTTCAACCATTATGATTTCATATTTGTTGATTGCCCAAATAAATGCATTCAAATATGTTGCTGAAAGTAGTAAGTGATTGTAATCCTGTACACTTATTGTTAAATTCAGCAAATATTTTCTCACAGTTTGCTAGCTCTAAGTTTTGTGTGTGCTCTGAAAAACATTCAGTTTTCCTACATAGCTCTGAAACTATAAATGAAAAACAAAGAAATGGATGTGTACCTTGCCACACAACATTGTACCAGTCAATAAACAACAGCGCTCATGCACAGGAGTGATGGGGGTAGAGGGGCAGTGGGAGAGAGAGTTCTTTACACTGGCACTATTGAACGTGCTGGACGCCTGACAATGACGACGGAAAGATGGCCGAGAAACGATCAAATAAATCTAAACAGAGAAGAAAGTTATGTGACCAGGCAAGAGTAAAGATGTTTCAATGCTTAAGCAACCTCAGAGATTTAAAATTTGACAGAAATTCTGAGGGAGGACTGAAGGGAGGGGTGTATTTGTTTGCCAGTTGCATTCAAATGTCAACAATTCTTTTGCAGCATCACTTTAAATATTTGATGTTACATTTTCTAGCTAGCAATATGACTATGATGAGCCCATGATTTTGATATAGCATCATCATTTGGTCAAATAGGGTTACTGGTTTATGACCACATGACATTTACATCATTCCCTCAGCAGCACTTTGTGTTTAGCTAATGTTAGTATATGTGTGTCTGTCTAAGTACCGCCTTACAGAGCTGCTAGCATTGCTGTAGACTATACTTTAACCTTATGACACTGAGAATTATTTGAAAGCTGTGCAGGCCCTTTTTAGTTAATCAAGTCTCAGGCACATAGTCAGACAATTTTAAGGTGAACAGAGTGCTGGTTTGTCAGTTCCTTCAAGCAAATATGTTAAATGCTAGAAAACTGATCATAAATGAGCAGGACATATGCCCTAATTGTATTCAACTCTTTTTCCTAACTGATCATAAATGACGATGCTCTTGTTTTCTATTTCAAATATTACTGATGTAAACAAACCCCGGGTCTACGCACTGTCGATGATAGTATACTTTTACTAATAGTATACTTTTACAACAATAGTAAAAATTAGTTATCCCCTTGGCAATTTCCTCATTTAAATAATGTATTGATCTCATTTAGCCAACTACAAATCAGGAGAGCACACTGAGGTCATTTTGTAAGATATGAGCTGTGACCAATCAGATTCGCAGTGCTAGTGTAATGACATCACTCATCCTATGCCCTTGAGCTACTGCAGCTGACTTGAGCATGAGATTTTTCTCAAAACCTCTTGAATTACATTTTTCCTTCACTGTGACCCAAATCTGATAACATTGTAGAAGCAAAATTATGTGAAACCCTTGATGGAACATGTGAAATGTGAAAATGTATTCTCATGGACATTTACGTCTGTTAATCTGTCTTCAATGGAATGAAGGTCTGTTGTGCAATTATATAACAATCTTTAAATGCATATATTTAACCTTGAATTTATACATTTAAAAGATTTAGTGGTTATTTGGTCACAAGTTTGACAGAGAGTGCAGAACTGTGTCTTATACTACTGCAGAACTCTGACACAGTGGAAGGCAATAGCGGAGTGCCATGCTGCTGGAGGGCCATTACAGCCCATGCTCTCTGAGGTGGAAAAGCAGTGATCAACAGAAATGAAATGGTCGTACTGTCATCTGAGAGTGCAGATCAATCCAGGACAAAGTAATGAAAACTGCTAGAGCTGCCTGACAAAGAGGTGATGGGATAGTCTGCCATGGCAGGACTCCGCCAACAAACAAAAGGACTACTTTGAAAGTGGTCTTGACAAGAAGTTGGCGGACACACATCTTCATGTTTTTAAAAATTGGAGGGCTTCTTGACCTTGGCCACGATAAACTGTCTGCTAGCTGCCTCTGCATGGTAATTCAGTTTGTTTACCATCTAAGCCTGTAGCTCGATCTGCTAAGCCTTTGTGGAGCTCTGAAGTTGTGATTATAAATCCTGGGTAAACAGTGAGCATCGAAACGCCATAACAAATCCTGAGAATTATTGGGGCGGTACTACGAGGTCATGTGTGATTGGAGTCTGATGTAGTACAAAGTCAGGTGATATGTCATGCCTTCAAAACCCCTTTCTCTAATCTGTAAAGCATTTCTTCCACAAGGTCAGGGACGACTGATGTCTGTGCATGTGTGTGTACACGCAGGTAGGAGCACTTACCAAAAACAGAAGCCCACACAAATTCCCACATTTTGGTGCACACATGCACAACAACAAACAGTATAAATGAAGAGGGCAAGAGTGGTGCAGGCACGCTTTGCAGGCAGATATGCTCTATGAATGTTTTCAAAGTCTCTGTATTGCCTCGGTTGCTGTTCTGCAATTTCACAGCTCAGGGTGTACAGACACGGTGAGAATAAATTAAACAGTCTATTGAACTTACTTTGTCTGCATCCAACTTTAAAATGAGTTGCACTCAGTGAAAAATGAATCAAAGAGTACCAAATAAACGTCAAAGAAGGACCTTGATTATTGTTGCAAAAGTTGCTGGAGATGGACAAGAGCAGCACAAATTGAACACTAAATGTTCAAATAATTCTGTGAAGATCTGTCTGAACCTTGACAATACTTCCCCCTCTTACTAGTTTCAAGGTCGTACACAATTTTGCATAGATTTTAGATTAAATTTTTAATGTTACATATTTTTGCATTAAGTTGCATAAAAATAATGAAGATTAGAGATTAAATGCAGAACAAACCAGTGTTTCACATAATTTCTTTTAATTTCTCCCGTTTAACCCTGGGACCATAATCTCAATAATGACGAAGCTGAATTAGCAAAATGGTTTATGTGTTATTGTACATGTACGCACATATGCAGTGTGATAAACAATCTCCATGGCAGGACAATCTTGCCTGTGAACAGAGACATATAAAGATGTATTAAGATAACTAAACAACTGTATTCATATTGATCATATTGATCATTGACTAGTGGGGTTGATTCCATTGGCATTGTGGATGCAGGGAAAAATGTATGTGTTCATAGAACACCTGTCCTGGTATTGAATCTCATTTGAATCAGATGTAAATCACATAAATATAAATCACAATCAGCCTCTGTATACAGTGTGTGATGTGTTGCTAAAGTAACAGATGTAGCTGAGTTGTTATTGTACTGCAGCGGTCTGTTGAACACTCTATTGTATATCGACCTCTTGCTTCCAGTTAATAGATTCAGTAAAAACCCTGGTGGGGCTTTGAGAGGTGTTGGTGTTATATGGGGTTGAGTGGCTGTCGGTGACTGGGAGCAGTTAGTCAGTCACCCATGCAGGTGTTGCTACTGGGACTAAGCCCTCACGGCGGACAGCAGCATCTTCTTAACCTGCATGTCCTGATCCTTCTGTATAAGCATTTATCATTACAGAATTCATACACAACATACATTTGCTGTTATTAGTTTTAGTATTTAAAGCCACTTAAGACACGTTCGGCGGTTGCAAATATGCTGTATGGTTTGCTGTCTTGGCTCCTACATAGTAAATGCACACAGTAGTAGAGTTGATGGTGGGGGAAAAACATCTTTTGGCCAGGATCTGGCTTTCTGTTCAAATTAAAATATAATTTTTCAGCTTTGAAAACACTGCCTTGCCAGTTGAGACGGTGTCTATCGCAACACATCCTAATAACTAAATGACAAAACATGTTGAATGCCATTTCCCAAAACAACATATAGGACAGGAGGAAAATGCCAGTCTAGCAACAGGCAAACAGGACCTTGAGTATGTTACGTAATCATGTGACTTAAAGGGAATGTAAGTGATTCTGCAGTAGGATTGCTAACATTTGAACTCAACTGCCAAACAAATACACAACTCCCTTCAGTGCTCCAGTGCTCCCTCAGAGGCTCCAACCCACCAAATCTTAAATCTTTGAGGTTTCTCCAGCAGTGAGGCACTTCGCCCTTGCCTGCCCCTTTCTGTTTATACTCTTCCGACCATTTCCTTTTTGGCTGTTTCTCGGCCATCTCTTCTTCTTCACAGTAGCTGGAGTCAAGCACATTCGAATGTGCCAGTGTATAGAACTCTCAATCCCACTGCCCCCCTCCCTCCTTTACTCCTGTGCACCAGCACGAATGCTGATTGTCTAGAACAATGTTGTGTGACAAGATCCACACCACTTTCTCTTTTTTACATTTATGGAGCCATGGCTGTGTCATCATAATTACTACAGCCACTAGAGGTTACAGCCTAACAATAAACATAACTGTGGGTCGAAATAAACTGCTTGCACATTGGACCTATTCAGATGTTTTTCTGGTGATGACTGACTGGTCATTTTGGACAAAATGGAGGTAACACTCAGAGGCAACATTACCAGATAAAACAGAAGATATTAAAGGTACTATCCATTGTTTTAATCCATGGTAGTGTCGTGGCTCTAGGGCAATGTCAGTCAGTCTGCCACTTTGCTCCAAACTGCAATATCTCAACAACTATAGGATGGGTTGCTTTAGAATTTAGTACAGATTAATTCGAACGTCTTTGGTAAGCTCCTGACCTGTCCTTTGGCTCCATCAAGAGGTTTCTGAGTGAAATGTCTCAACTACTGTTAGACATGTTGTTGTTGCTTTGAAATCTGGTGCACGCTTTCATGTCCCCAAGAAGCTTAACCTTTCATTGAGAGCCATTATTATTATAGTATAGAATGAGTATTATTATATTATCAATTTAATTTGTGGGAATGCAAATTCAAAACTTAATTCTATTTTGTGCTTAGAGGTAATCTGCAAATGTTAACTTACTAACATGTCAAATGAAGATGGTGAACATTTAACCTACTGAACATGCATGTTCACATGTTCAGATTCACAGAGCTGCTAGCGAGGCTGCAGACTCTTAACTGTTTGAAAAGGAATTTTATAATGAGATTTCACTTAAAAACTAAGCTTACCACTTGTAACAAGTAACTGACATATAAGACCGGAGGTCCCTAATACCTTAATAGAAAATGAGATTTTAAGGCTATTTTTTGTGTCTTGTAAAGTGACTTATATAAACATAACAATACACATAACATAAACAATGGTTGTTGCTGTTGTGTATAAGTGATTCTAATCTAATACATTTCTTTTTGACAAATTCAGTGACTATCTTAACAAGCTGTCAGTTTGGGGAAAAATGGCTCTATAAATGGGAGACAAAGTGTACTGCACCCCGCCACACAACACTATTTTAGCAGTTTCAGACATGATTTTTGTGTCAGGTAATGTTAAAAGACTTGCCCACAGACACTCAACTTACTTTCTAGTTTGCCAAGATATGCATTTCTTGTGGTGTTAGCTATAGTAGCAGGAGAGTTGTGAGTATTACTGTCTGGAGCTGTTGTGCTGGCTCTGGCACCATCTTGTCCTCTCTGCATGTAAGCTTAGAGTAGCAATTGTAACAACAATTTGGTAAAAAAAAACAACTTAGCTTTGCTAAGTTACTTGCCCTGTTCAAATTTACTGTATATCATGGTATTTGTCATGGTGTTGGACTTCTCCAAAATCACATAGTAGGCTAATCCACCTTTAATAAACAATGCTGACATATTTCTCAGGAGCACAGTCTCAAGTGTTACTAAATGTAAACATCTAAGTTTTAAACTGACAAATTATCCTTACCTGCAACACTGAGTACAAATTGCACCAGGAGGTGGTGCCATATTATAGCATGCCTCACATTTAAGTTTCCTTCGAAATGGCAAAAAGTCAGACAAGGAGTTGTTAGTGCTGGATGTTCGTAGAATAGCCACCTCCTGCAATGCTGTGACGTTCATATTTGCTATGCATCAAGAAAAAATGTATGTGTATTTATTTACATGTTTAATGTATCTAAAGCTTTCTCCTTCTTTGAAATGCTGCAGAAATGTACATGCAAAACCATGTGCACAGAACGTAGTTCAGGAGGGCTGGGTGATTAGAGCAATTACTACAAAAACAGAACGCGACTGGCTTTGTCTGTTTAAAAATTCTCAGCAGTTACAGAGTAAGCAGAGAACTGGCCAGCCTGGATCAACAACAGTATTGGTTGCATCTTTAAATCCCAGCATAGAATATTATGTATGGGCAGTTAAAATAACCTCCCACCCCTCCACCTACGCACATATACACGCACACAAACAAACACAAACACAACCCCCTTACCACAGTTACCATCACTACACACCCACACACGGTATTAAAATGAGGGGATTGAAAGCACCCTTTCAAGATTCTATCAATGATGATTACTTTTTGTATTCTGATTTGTCACACATGAATTCTGTAAACATGCTGGGTGTTTTCCCTCCCAAAAAGAATATGTTTTGATTTGAGATATGAGACTTTGAACTGGAGTCACTTTTATTTTCCTTAAACCAGCTTCACATTAGAAAAATCTGCATCATAGCCTTGATAGGACACACAATGTGAGCATTAACTCTGGTGTTTAAAACCTGCACAACCTACATAAGGATACCTTTAAAAAATGGCGTTCAGTGGTCTGTATTCTACAATGAACAGAGGAAGGTTAATGTTCTTGAGCTATTGTTTGAATGCTTTACATTACAGGTTATTGAGTGTACTTCCGATTGCAGCAGTCAGGACAAGATCACTTATACGTTCTGAACAGTTAAATGGTCTTTTGTGTACTGTAAAATGTTTGAAAGACCACCAGTGCCCCCTGTCAGACTCAACCAGGCTATCACATATGTAATGTTTTTCTTCTGGAGGTTGATTTGGCTTATTTGAGTTTGAGCAATGATCCTATATTACTCTTTTTTGGATTTATTGTACATTTTCTGCAGCATTGCTGAAATTCATGATACAAGCAAAACTTTTTTGTTTGTTTTCATCTTGATAATGTTTTTTTCTGGCAGTAAAGTTGTTATTAAAGTTAATGTAATGTAAGAAGTCTAACCTTAAATCGGTTATTATAATAATATATAGGACACTGATGCAGTAAAACGACAAGTTATCTAGTTTTGCTGTTTTATATTTTAATGTGGAATCCAAATAAAGCATTTCACAACCCTACTTTAATTTGTACATTGTGTTCAATATATGCTATGTGTGAGCAAAATGTTCTGTTAACAAGGGACAGCATGCTTTTTCTGTTAATCTGAAACCACTTAAACTCTGATTTGCTAATATGTGTATTTTAATGATGCAGTTTTTTCAATGTAGAATTTTGGCTAGGATTATATTAATTCAAATAAAATAAATATTTCTTGCAGGGAAGTTTTAGATATGGGGACATGACAAGTTACCACAGAGCCATGCAATAACAAAACCTGTGGGCGTACATGCAATGGGCTCATTTTAAGGTGAAAGGGTCCTGAGGCAGCTATTAGTGTTTGTTCATGTGTGTGAAACTGAGAATTGATTGTGGGAAAGGAACCAGCCGCCCTGCTTCAGACTTGGCAATATCTTTATCTACGCTAGACCACGCAAGACATTTTCCAGTCTACGTCTGTCTGTGTAATCTTATTAATCCGATCATAAAAACAAAGCATCAACTTTGTGAGCCACACCCTCCCTTTAGACCAAGACCAGTTTAAATTAATAGATCATTTCTATCTCTGCAACTGCTGAATAAAAAAGTAGACATGGAGCCAACTCCACACTGCAAAACAAAAGAGTTTCAAATTGCTCTCATTTTGTGTTAAAGGCAACATCAAAAATCTTTTTATGGTCTGAAATAGTAATTGTTTGCCTCAAACTGGAGAGGCTTGCATGACATAATTAAATGTCAAATGAATTCATGGAAGTATAACACTACATCACATGCATGGGCAGTGCTGGCAAAAGTATTTAAAAAAATTTAATAGCGTGCATTATCTGTAGGTAATAGTAAAAATTCATTAAAGGGACTTTTCATTCATTGTTACATGTATGTTCAACCTTGTTATTTTAGTTTTACTTAACTGTGTTTTTCAGTGTTGGTATCGGTGGTGTGTGTGGGTGGATGGGTATGAGAGAGAGAGAGAGCGAGAGAGGGTAGTGGTGGTAGCGGTGGGGGCATAATTAGAGCACTTGCTTTGCCTTAAATTAAAAAGAGAAACCCTGAACTCTTTTTAATGTTTTAACAGTGTTACAATTGCTCCATGAGCCTCACACTGTCTTTGGTTTAGAGGGGGTGTTGTTCAAGATGGCAAAATCCTTCAGTGTTCCTATCTTTCATCAGAGTTGTGTTACAATCCACTTCATGCTGTTGTGTTACCAAGGAGGATTGGAGCTATTGTCAGCACACAGACACCAGGGGGAAGCATTCAGCCACTTAATGGCAACTGTCATTTCATTTAGGTTAGACAGAGGAGATGAAACAAAAAGTCTCCTATGAAAACTATCATCAGAATCAGAAAAATATTTACTCTAAAGAAGGTGACAAAAGATTTTCAGATGACATTAAAGTCAAAATCATATGAAACTTGCAAAATATTACGAGCTCTGTTCACTTTTCTTGAACTTGTTAGTTGAGTTAAAAAATAAAACTACGTTTTATACTTGGCTTTAACAATAGTTTACTGGTGTTATTCCTTCTTTACCACAGGAGTAAACCACATGAGCTGTAGTCAAAGACAAGAGCCTCTGCAGCAGTGGCAAAGAAGTGCAGCACTATTTGACATCACACAACATTGGAAAAATAAAGAAAATATGAAAATGGCAGTGATGGAGACTTTACTGTTGTTACAAAATTCTGTAAAAATGCCAACTGACTGCTATGGCTACTACTAATGACAAAGCACTTCTACACTGCTTCTAGTAGTAGTTCTGCTTCTGCTTTTACTAATACTACTACTATCCTTTATCTAAAGTTTTACTGCTACAAATGCCACCGGCATCACAATGACTACTGAAACTGCTACTAATATGTCAGCTATTATTACAACACAATACCTCCACTACTGCAACTACTCCAACTTTGACTCCTACCAGCACTGGTCAAATACTGGCTCTGCTAGTAGTAGTAATGGTAGGCAATAGCCACACAATCCACTTTATCAATTTGTGAATGATCCAAGTTTGTGGCACTAAATTATGTAGGACAAATTTTTATTTAGACTGTACAGTGTATTATTAAGTGTGTTCACCTTTTCTTGCTGCAGAATTTCAGACGAAGGTAGTACGTTATTTTACAGTAACCCAACCAGGTCTATTTTAACAGTATAGTTCGTGACAATAAGAGGGATGAAGGTTTCATTAGTTTATAGACAAAAATGTCATGTTCAGGTACATTTCATCTTTACCTTGGTGCTCTGTACATGAGTAGTTTATTCAGCAAGGTCACTGTAGCAACAAGAAAGCTGCAAGATAATTAGTCACGGTAAGAAAGCTGAAACCAGTTTCTTCTTTACAAACATCCAGCAACATGAAATGTTATAGATAAAAACAATGATCTTGAGGTAAGATATGTGAGATAAGTGAAGTCTTCTGTTTATTAATAAATTTTATTTTACTCTATGTAATTAGATGTTTTATGATGAATATATGACCATTTTCAATGTGAGCATACTCTGCAAGCAGTGTTTTGGGAAGCTACATGTAGACAGAATCGTTGATACACTCAGATACTATTGCCCTGGTAAATGGAGTTCACAATGATATATGTCAACCCTCTAAGTCAGGTGCAAAGTGCATAATGATGAGTATTCAGAATAGAGTGCTTTGCTTTCCATACAGGGTTGAAGATATTTTTTTGTTGTCTTTCAACAGGGAAATGCATGACCATCTCAGCCATGCATTCTAACACAGGTAGGTATGACATGTTTCTTTTTAAACTTAATTTGTTTATTATAGCCCACCAAGAAGTGAAAGATCACTCGATGCTTATTTTTATGTAGTATGTTTTCCTAACACTATAGTGGGTGGCATTAACCAGATGGGATCTTGGAGATATGAAGAAGTTATTCTGTTCTTCTCCTATTAGGTTTCTTTATGAGTTTCTTACAGATAAATACTAAGGTTTTGCAGCCAAATCATGCCAATCATCTTAAACTGATCATCTTTCTGTTGTGACCCTACCCCTAGATTGGGAACCACAGGACTAATTCCCATTACAACTATTCAACTGTATACAACATAGTTAAAACTAGCTCCACTCTGACTAGCTACAACAGAAAACATACAACTCATTCATGCATCGTAAACAGTAAACAATCTAATACAGTACTGAATGATAATACTGTATAGCAATCACACTGGGCCATTTTACAGCAGTAGTTTTAGTTTTGTAACTTAAAGTACATTTTGCTGGTAATATGTCTGTACTTTTATTTTTGAATGAAGAACTGTTACTTGTAATATTGTATTTTTGCATTATTGAATCGGAAGTTTTATTCAAGTAAATGATCCGAGAACTTCTCCAACCACTGGACAAGTGATATTTTGCTCCTTTACTCAGTAATAACATGAATCTTTGGGCAAACTCATTCCGTCATTGTCTTTGCTTCTATGCTTTGAACTGAAACATCATGTTAGTTGTTCTGAGAATGTCGTATTGCAAACTTATCCAGCAAAATAAGTGTCTAAATACAGTACATATGGGAAATGTTGGGCTCTCTTTAAATAACTTCAGAGTGCGGTCTAGAGCTGCTCTTTATGAAAAGCGCTGTGAGATAACTGTTGTTGTGATTTGGCGCTATATAAATAAAATTGAATTGAATTGAATTGAATTGAATTGAAATGAGGAGAGAAACAGTCTATACAGTTACAGAAACTTCTTTTGCTGATTTGTGAGGAGACCAGGCTGATTCAAATCTTGAGTGGCTGTTTCCAGACATAAATCTCATAGTGAAAACTTAGCTGAGATATAGTCAGGCTGGGGGATGCCACCACTCCCTCACACTTTGATAAGATAAAAGTAACTTTTTACACCAGCTAAAGTATTTTTTTTTTCATTCCTGCATTTCCACTGCATTACTCCCCTGGCCTGTTATAACAGGGTGGGATGGCGCAATGGTTAAGACGCCCGCCTTTGGTGTGAGAGACCCGGGTTCAATCCCCACTGTGTCTCTGAGCAAGACACCCCTACTCGCTCCAGAGGTGTGCGACCTCTGACATATATAGCAATTGTAAGTCGCTTTGGATAAAAGTGTCAGCTAAATGTAAATAGCTATAATATTGCTAAGAATAGCTGATACTACTGTTTACATTTGACCACTACAACATCACATGCTTCTTTAGCTAAAATTTATCATTATGTCAAATATTTTAGTATGAAGCAGAAATTGCTGCCAGTCTGCTTGAATGCAAGACTTTGGTCAAAAGCTATTGTTATTTCAACTTTATCTAAGGTTTTATTTGGGCTCCTTGGAGACCCTAGGCCCCCTCTAACAGCTAAAAAACAAGCAAACAAACAAACAAAAACAACATTGTTTTATCAGCACGATAATTTATGACATTTTATATGAGAATTGCTATTGACCCTGATTTTGAACTGATGACATGGTTTAATACAATGGATTTTTATTTACACTATATTTTTAAAAGTTGGCTATATTTGTAAGCAGCATCTTTCAATTCCCAAATAAGTGTGTGCTGTATGCTTATCTATTTGGATTTTTTTTATTGGACAGGGTAGGGTAAGACTTGTGTTGTACATACACATTTCTTTGTCTGTACATGACTTTGGCAAACAAAATTTATAGAAGTTTGTTATTGCATATTCCATAAGACATCATGTTATTATACCAACCAAAGCAATTATTTACAATGATTTCCATATTTTGAGAACTTTAGCAAATGTGCAAAAGGAAGGGTATCTCTCATATCGGGGTTTAATTAGGTCAGCAGAAGGCAAAAGAGAAAAAAAGGAGAAGGAAAACACTCTTTGTTACAATTACAATTTTTAAACACACAACAGCGGAATGAAATATTTAAATGTCAATTAAACACAAGGTTAAAGACAAGAGAGCACAATTAAATAATACTACTACTACTTAATAATACTTCCCTATACTGTGAACTGTCTCAGATAGCAACTACTGCTTAAAAATGTTAACATACACTAACCTCAGCCAAACCGCTGTAAAGATGTTTAAATTTGTCTTCTGTCTAACCAGGGTCAGACTTTTGCTTATCATTACAATGAAGACATTTCCAACAAGGTATTTTTAATTCTTTAATTTATTATTCGCTTAAAAAGATATCAAACCTGCATTTTTTTCCTTTTGAAAGTTATATTAATTTGCACTGTGAGATCCATAAGAACAACTAGTGTATTAAAAAACACATTGTTTACATCAAGTGGGATAAAATCAGAAGCTTCTTATATGTTTTCAGTCAAACTTGCTTCTAAAAATATCAAGTTCATCTGATTACACTGTTAACCCCAATTTATTTTTTATGCTAAATCTAACTGTATTGATAAGTAAGCAACAGCGACTACAGCTAGCCAAAATCAAGCTGACCTTATAACAACAGGACAGGATTTGCTTCTGGTTCTGCTGAACAAAAGGGGGTATATGAAGCATATGCTTTGCATTTTCTCCATCTTTCAAAGAGTCCAATCAGCTGATCTTGTTGGTCAAGGCATGTTCCTACTGGTGGAATGAACGTTGGTTTTGTTTTTACACTTAACGGACTCACACTTCCAGAACTTAACTTATGTAATTAACTTCTTAGATTATAGTAAATAATTCATCCTGGCATTTGTTTGTCCGTGGGCCTAGTTGTGACAGTAGTTACACTTTTGTTTGATTTGCTTAAGTGCACATAACTAACTAACTAGTGCAATAACTAATTCACTGCAGCATTTGTTTACAACAGTCAGCATGACTTACATCTGGTCAAAACATTTAGACACAATCACTTAAATTATTATGCTACATTCAAGTCAGTAACTAGATCATCCAAAAAAAACTTAAGGGATGACTTGATGACTCTTATTATAACTATAGTCATAAAACGTCTTGGCAAAACAAGACTAGATGAGGGCATGTGCAATTATTTACCATTTACTGATTAAAAATTATGTTTTGTCACAGATTTTGCAATATAACTTTAACTTAATAGTTGCATGATCTGTAAAATAAAAAAAAAAAAATACAGGTATATGGTCTCTTGTAGACATACAAGAGTGAGGCAGTTATGCTTTTGCGCCACAGGGATATAACCTGGCTGCAGCCTCAGAAATAAGAGGCCCCTTGTAACCTAATCGATTGCCGAGCAGAGAGGCAGACTGGGTCCGCGCTCTGTGATCCGTTTCTCTGTGTCAGACCAACTTCCCAGAATAGCAACTCGGGCGGGTTGTCTGCTGCTCTGCTCTGCTCTGGAGGAGATGGAGGAGGAAGTCAGTGGTGGATTTAACAACTGTTGCTTTTGCTGCTGCTGCGGAACCAAACTACCTTTCAGTCCGCGCCTCATGGCGCATGTCGGGCTAAAATGAAATCCATTCCAAACCAAGACATTCAGTCGGGATCAATGTGCAAGTTCATGGGATTATATGAACTCCTGCGTGTTTAAGGTAAATAAAAAGAGAGCGAGAGAAACATGAGTGCATGAATCGGTTTATTGCAATTCCGGCTATTAACTGACCATTCTGTTGCTGCTTTAATATAGCCATTCAATACTATTCGACTAACAGGCTACAGACGCTTCAGACCCACTAGATCGAGGCGCATGTCTGCGGCAAAGGCAGACAAGGAGCGTCTGTCTGATGAATGGAAAGCCAGACGGGCTCTGCTGTAGACTGCGGTGATCGGATAACCTGTTGAATTGCAGCTGTCAGTCAGCTTCAAGCCATGCGGGGAAAACAGCCAGCAAAAAATCACATAACACGAGAAACACAGCGCGTTGCCATAATAACAACAAAAACAGCTTCACGGTTTTGCAGCTAATGGTTATTTACAGAGAAGCACTGTTGCCTGCCAGGTAAATGTGCTCTGTCCTTACTGCTGAACCAGTCTGCACATCTGCAAAACCTTTTTGCTGCTGACATATTCATGATGTAGACATAGCCCACTAGGAAGTCGTGCCAAAAGTGGCCCATAAATTCAGAAAAGGGTAAAAAAAAAATTAATTTCTGACGGGACAATCCGTTGTTTTTATCATATTGGTTGGTTTTCATGTCTTAAGGTATGGCGGCCATACAGCAGTTTACCCACCGCTGCATTTGCCACTAGCCTACATCACATTATTCCCTTAGCAGTAAAAACGCACGAGGCTCTGCCTGTCCGACATCGAGTCACATCTCACAGTAGTCTTTCAGGATTGTCTACACACGGATTCGCAGTTTCTTGGTTGTTGAAAATAGCTTGGCTGCTCCCTGCCGCTATGGCTAATTCCTTAGGAACCGGTGGATCCAGTTTGATCTATCCCTCTCTTTCTTTCCTTCACCAACTTGTTGAGTCTTCCCTGGGTGTTCCTGCAGTAAAAGTGCGCTTTGTGCGCTCAGCTAATAGTTGCGTGACTTCTGATGAAATGTCGTAGGTTTGAACCAACTGAGTGTAGAGCTCGGTGGGACGGGGTCGATTTTGAAGTGGAAAACTCGACGGGACACGCGCAGAAGAGGCAACAGTCACCTGTAGGATTCCATAGATGCGCTCCTCCTAAACTTTTCTCTCTTTTTTTCTGAACTTGCTCAGATCAATCATCAGAAGCTTGTTCATGTTCCTTTAATTTGGACTGTTATTGAAACGTGCTGACCTAAAACAAGTGTTTTCTTTCGTACATTTGTGTGAGATCACTGGACTAAATAGGTAATTTTGTCTTTTTTCTCTTTTAAAAGGGAGGTGGAGACAACTTACCACCTCCTCTCTCTGCCCTAGACTGAAATTATCAACTGATTTTGCACAGGGGAGACGCTTGAAGGTAATTATATGATTTTTCACCCTATTTATTACATGTTACTTTCTTTTGCTTTCCTGTTTCACATATCATGAAGAAACCAATGGCTTAGCAGCATTCTGTGACTGGAAAGTGGCTAGGTTTCCTCCATGTAATGACATAGCGAGGCTAAATTAAGAACTCAGACCATTAAGAAAAATGTAGCTGGGTATGAGTCAGATTATCATCATCTTTGGTATACATTCAACTGTTACTAGAAACTAGTTCAGGCCAAAGAAACTAAACAAGGATGTGGGACATTCTACACTTTTATAGTAGAAATAGTTGTTACTCAATTGATTATTTTATTGGAAGGTTTAAGCCTTGTGTTTTTTTTTAAGAAAGCCAAAAGTTGGGCTGTGACATAACAGAGATGTGTTGTTTGATCTGACTTATTTTTTAGATGGATATTAAAACGATAATAATCATTACACACACACACTCACACATATATATAT
>JAPMOB010250307.1:0-17234 GCA_029875015.1 Lepomis gibbosus | reverse complement strand
GGGTTGAAAGTAAGGAGAGTCGAAAGTAACACACAGGAGGGTCAAAAGTAAGGAGGGTCGAAAGTAACACACAGGAGGGTCGAAAGTAACACACAGGAGGGTTGAAAGTAAGGATGGTCGAAAGGAAGGTCAAAAGTAACACACAGGATGGTTGAAAGTAAGGAGGGTCGAAAGTAAGGAGGGTCGAAAGTAACACACAGGAGGGTTGAAAGTAAGGAGGGTCAAAAGTAACACACAGGAGGGTTGAAAATAACACACAGGAAGGTCAAAATTCAATAAATTTTTCAATTTTATTTATATAGCACCAAATCACAACAACAGTTATCTCACAGCGCTTTTCATAAAAGAGCAGGTCTTGACCGTATTCTGAAGTTATTTACAGAAGCCCAACAATTCCCACCAAGAGCCGCACAGGCAAGGAAAAACTTTCTTTAAGAGGCAGAAACTTCGAGCAGAACCATGGCTCAGGGTGGGCGGCCATCTGCCTCGACCGGTTGGGGGTGAAAGAGAGAGAGAGGGCAAGAGAGGAACAGAGAGAAAGAGAGACAGAGGGGAGGGAGGCAGCCTACACAGTATACACACAGAGGTACAGACAGAAAAGGTTAATGTTACAATAGATTGACTGAACAATGGTACAGATAGCAGTGTTAATGATAATCATCATAATATTAATAATAACAATAGGACTAGTAACAATAATTGTAGCAGAGGGTGTCGAGTAGGAACACGGGGGCAGCAGGTGACTGAAAGTAAACACAGGAGGGTTGAAAGTAACACACAAGAGGGACTATGACCTTGTAAATATGTAACTGCAAATGTATTTTATCCTTTATCTTTGGAAAAAATATAGAAATTACATTTTCATTTTATTATCTAGTTACAGTTTCTTCAAATGTTTCAAAAGTAACCCAACGGCCTACTTGTTCAAAATGTTTTTTAGTGGCAATGTCAATCCATTTTATAAAACATTTCTTCAACAATATGAACAATTTGAAAATGAATATTCATAACACAAATATAAATTCTTGAAATAATGCAAAAATAGTAATATTTCTATCCAGCTGTTTGTATTCGTAATTCCAAAATGTACATGAGAACATCTGGCTGAATCAGACCTCTGTCTGTCTTTCTGACCCTCACTCTAGGCAATCTGTTAGTATAATATAACATAAACATGTTTCAATACATACTGCAACACAGAGAAAGTCACCACATTAGCAGCGGGACAAAAGAAACACTTGTGGTCACTGTAGCGGGATGAAAGTAACACGTGTTACTTTCGTCCAGACAGGAACTCCTGACATATCAATACAATTTATTTTTACACTAAAAAATTCTGACAGGGCAAACTTCAGGGTGTGTTAAAGCACTAAATAACCTGTAGATAAATCACTACTGTGACACATGAAACGAGAGATGCAACTTGTAATTTGAAAAACAGCACCGCTTCAGAAATTTACTTGCCGTGCTCGAAAACAATGCTGAAATCATGCAATATTTGGCAGCTCCATCAAGGGTTGCATGCTGCAGGTACAGTCACAGCTTGGGCTGCAAATGCAGTCAGGGCTCTGAGAAAATCGCCTTGTTACTTTCGTCCCATGTTACTTTCGCCCCGGTTTACCCCAACAGATGAAATATTTTGATTGAGGTGACAAATAAATTCACTCTCTCTGCTGCAGCACACATTAATAACATCCAATCAGTAGAAAAAGAGAGATTCATACTGATGTCACAAGATTTAATCAAAATGTTGCAGCTGGATTGCCATTAGGATTGTTGTGTTTTACCAAAAAGGTTGAGAGGCAGTCCATTAGCAGGGTGAGTCACAGTGGCGTCACAGCCTCACTTCCCTCTTCCTTGTGAAAAATTACTGATGTGATGCGCCGGGAAGGCTGACAGCTGTGTAAAGCAACACACACTTACACCTGTCCAGTCACATTACGAGTCCGATTATTTCCAGAAAATAAACAGCAGTGCTCACTGTAAAAGTCCTGCACTCTGCATCCACACTGCGTTTGTAAAAACAGCCATAGTCCTACAGTACATTTCCACTTTTCAGTCTCTTGACACACCTGTCTATTTTTAACAAACGGCAACACTGTGAGTTACGTGATTATTACCCTCACTATGAAAACTATTTGAACAGCTCAATCAAGCAGACATAAACTTTTGAAATGAAACACTTCAGCTGTGATGAAAGTTGCAGCTGTACAGTGAGTTCAACTGAATTTTCATCTCATGATAACTCAGAAGGTCATTTATTGGTGTTTTGATCTTAAGCGGACAAAAATCAATACTTGTTGTCTGCCTGGCTCAAACCTCCGCTATTACTCACACAAATTTTCTTTTCATCTTTTTCCACACCTTGCCCGACTTCTGTTGTCTTCATTCTCCCCATTTCTCTTAGTTTTCCCTCATATGCTCTTTCCCTCCGTCTTTGTTAGTTCTTTAGTACTTCACTGTATACAGTGAGGGGGTGAGAGCATCTCCCCCACTCTCTTCAGACTGGGTGTGTGTTGGTGGGGGTAGGGGTGCAAGTAAAGGTCAAAGCTGACAGCCTTTTAGCAATGCTGCCAACAGCGCGCAGAAGAAAACACATAGACAGACAGGTGGATGGAGGCAGAAATGTGTGCAGAAACAGACATTAAGAATGAGGGAGATGGATGGCTGATGGGCGGAGGCAAGGAGGGGGGGTTAGCTAAATGGCTGGCCAGATGGATGATGAATGGATGGAAGGCAAGAATAAATAGCAGAAAAGCAAAGGGATGGATGAATGAATGGATGGACTGACTGTCAGACAGGCTGACATTTTAATCTTTATCTATCCAGGTTAGTCTCACTGAGACATACTGAAACTCAGCTAACAGAGAGAAGATAGTATACAATTGTTATACATTCAGTACAATTGATGGTGAGTGATCTTATGTTACTTAAAGCTGTATTAATTTGGTCATTTGGCCAGTTGCTTGCAGTGGAACAAGTTTTGGCATGACAAATGTGTTTGCAAACCCATTTACACATTCAGAGATCTGGAGCAACATAAGAATTCATTTGGCATGATATGTCTTTCTTTCTTATTTTGTATGTACAATATAAGCAATAAAGTCACTCTCCCTCTACCTCCAATTGGTCTCCACCAACTCCTGAGGCACTAGGTGCCAGAGTCTTTAGCTGCTAACTACTCCATCATATTCACCAGGTAGTTGCTGACTTTGCCTGGCCGCCATTTGGTGCAGGGCAGGCAGTCTATCAGAACCTTTTCACTGAAAATGGCTGCTTGCTGTGGCTGTAAATGAGGTTGATAAGATAGGTGAGGTTGAAATAAAACAGTAGGGTTTTGGCCGTGAAAACCAAAACAGTGATCTGATAAAAGTTATAATGCTTTGTAGAGCCAGGGCCATAGGCAGGGTCTGACCGAGCGGACTCTGTGACGCTGAAGTATATGTAACCGTAAAGATAGACCAGAATCAGAATGCTTCAGATCAGCGGACTACAAGAGTGGCCAAAATGAACACACACACATGACACTGCTGTAGGGTTTAAAAGCATATATTAACATTGAGCTGGGCAATTACAATAATAAACACATGTAAACAATACAACAAATAAACTTCGTGTTTGTGTCACTGAATGTATGTGGTCTGTCCCTGTTGCTGAATGTAGGTGGACAGTTCATTCCTGCCTCACTGTAGGTGTGAAATACATGAGCGAGTTCACTGCCTTCTTTCTCTAGACAACACAGTACTTGGAAAGGATTCCTCTAGAAACTCCGGTAGGCCAGCTTTTTGCCCGAATTGTTCCTGTTGTGTAGTGAAGTGAAGGAGTTCAAGTACCTCACGGTCTTGTTCACAAGTGATGGTAGATTGGAGCAGGAGATTGGCCAGAAAAAAAAAACGTTGGTGGTGTATTCCTCTTAGAAATAAAACCTTTCCACGTTGATACCAAGAAAGAGTGATAATTTAGGCCATAGCTGAGTGATTTTCACCGGTGGTGGGACTTTCCAAATTACCTTTGATGCTCCAGTTCAACAGAACAGGAAGGCCTAAGCCTTGTTTTTAGCTTGCAACCAAGCCGCCTCGCCAGTTTCACTGCATAGCTTCCTGGCGAAGTGCGCTCTCAGTTGTCCCATATAAAATGATTGGGGTGAACTGTATGTTGCTACTTCAAGTCTGTAGCAAAACCTACTTATGTCCACTGGTGAGTGGAGCTGAGGGGAAACTACCACTTTGTTTGTCACCACTTTGACATTACAGAGAGTCAATTGTCCCATTTTGATTAGTGTGGCTTTAACAATATAGTAAAATAATGAAATAGGCAGTGTAAATATTTTTGGCTTACTCACAGGTGTCAATTGACTGGCATTGCTTTACTGATCACTCTACACATTCAACCTCTGTACTTTTTAAATTTTATTAAAAAGTGTTTTTTCTTTTCAAAAGACTGGTTGTTAATGGACATGGTGTGATTTGGTATTATAGTATGAAATCAGTGACTAGTCCAAATCTGTAGGGGACTATCAAAAGGTGGAAAGTCACAAAATCTGTACAAAAGACATAGCATGTAGCAGTGTAATTCAGTCCTACTCCCAGCTTTACCAAACGACCATTGACTACAACTAACCATAAGCGTCAAACCTTCAGGAGTGCAGGTTTTGAGGCTGCTCCACAAAGACCCCTCCCCTCTTTTCCCTGCTTCCATTTAAGTTAATTTGTGTTTTGCGATCAGTGATGTTGTAGCAGGGACACAGGCGAGCCGCATCCCGCAGATGGCTCCCCGGGGAAACGCAGGAGCAGGGGCGCAGAGAACAATGTCTAAACCAGGAAATATGGACAAGTAGGCTAAATCAGGATGTATGAACGAAGAGAAACAAGGAAATATGAGGAGAGGAGGGAAAAGGCAGTGTGTGGAGGGCATGAAAAAGATGAAAGAAAGAGAGAGGGCTCAAGAGACGAAAAAGAGAAGAGAAAAAAGAATGAGAGAGAAGGAGAAAAGATTACAAAAAAAGACATATCTCAGAGGTCTTGCTTACCAAGGTAGGTGTGTGTGTGTGTGTGTGTGTGTGTGTGTGTGTGTGTGTCTGTCTGTCTGTCTATGCATCTGTGTATGTGTGTTAAGGATGAATGCACTTGCGAGAGAGACAGATGAGAGGCCGTGACTGAAGTGACACTGCATCCCTCCCCTCATCATCCATAAGAGTCAGGAGGAACCACACACACACACACACACACAGACACAGACACACACATATTAACTAAAAACCTAGTGCAGAAAGAGAATAAGGTAGCAAAAGCAGAGACGTGAGGAAGAACAGAACAGGGGGAGTAATGTGTCAGTCCACAGGGAATAACAAGGGAAAATTCTCTTATTATCTTTGGAGTCACACAAAAAGGTGAGAGGGCTACAGATGTAGATACTGTAGGAGAGATTTTCAGTCAGCTGACATGAGCAGATCAGTGACTGGTTTTGTGTAAAAGGTGTGCACACTGAGTAGAATTTTTAAAATCTACAAAACTACATTCCCCGTGGTAGACAAAAAAAGTCTAACAAGAAACTATGTACAGGTAAAACAGCAGCATCACAACACCTTGAAGAGTTACTGGAGTTCTACTGCAGGTCTCATGGCAGCTTTCCGAATGGATACACACAGAAAAAGAATTAGAGCAACATAGAACTGACAACTATCATTAAAAGTGACTTCTCTTTTGTCTTTTTATTTTTTGATCCCTCTATCTAGAGCAGTGGCTCTCCACCTTTTTGGGGCCAGCGCCCCCCTCCCAGTTCAAAATGTTGGTATAGAAGCATGAAATTTGGCACAGATACTCTCTAAGGGCCACTATTTTGGAAAAAGGCGTTGGCCACTCAAAAACCCTTGGCTCGGCTCTCCTGCGTTGGCACCACTTGTCAATTCAGGTGCGTCTATCTAACTACATCTACAACCAGCTAATTGATGAAGGGCTGTTAGACAGCATTTAGGACACTAAACTTAGCTATACTATATAGTGAATAACTACAGTGTAAGTAAAACTAGATCAGCTGACACTGAACCCCATGCTGAGTTCCACAGCAGTGAAGTTACCAGTGTTCCTTGGTTGTGTAATGATGTTCACTCTATTAAACAAAACCTTCCTTAACACATTAAATTGAGCTCTGACAGAAATGGTGGCCATCTTGAAAATGGTCGCCATCTTGAATTTTTGAGTGGCACACACCTTTTTCCATGATAATGTTCCTTGAAGAATATTTGTACCAAATTTCATGATACCATCACCATTTGAAAAAAAGATGTAAATGGTTACCATCTTGAATTTTTGAGGGACAAGCACCGTTTTCCAAAAAAAACATTCTGAAGAGTATTTTCACAAAATGTTATGCTTACATCACTGTTTGAACGATTGACAAAATGAGCATTTGACAGAAATAGCAGTCATCTTGAAAAAGTGGCCGCCATGTTAAATTTTTGAGTGGCCCACACCTTTTTCCCAAAAAGAGAGAGTATCTGTGCCAAATTTCATGCTTCTATACCAATTTGATTGATTGTCTTGAAATATGCCATTAATCTGCTGCACTAACAGGGAAACACAAAATTCAGGTGGCAGATGACAATGTAGTGAGGTATTCTTTAATGCTTTTAAATATGTTTCTCTTGTAGATGAACTTATTTAATTACTTATTCCACTTTTGTTTCTTTTGTGGGGAAGTAACCTATTTAAATGTGTTTGTGGCCCATATTCATCTCAGTGATAAATTAATCCGTTTTAATTCAGTTATTGACTGGACTCATCTGTTAATAAAAAACTTATCAGAACTTATCTTCTCATGTTCAAAACTTTCTGCACATTCAGAATCTCTCCCACGTACCTGTGTACTCTGATATGTAAAGACAAAAGTCGTAAAATTACGACATTTAGCATCATTTAAAGAGAATTCACAATATTTTACTACATACCCTATACTGCATTACGTCACTGATTCGCTGGAAGTATCCCCTCGACCAACTAACAGACACAGAACTGGATGAGACGAGGAGGTGCTCATGCCGGGGGAAATGTGTAACCCCTGCGATAACAAGACGTTGGTGGTGTATTCCTCTTAGAAATAAACCCTTTACACGTTAATACCAAAAAAGAGTGATAATTTTCCAGAGTTTACACAGTAAACTGCATGTGGATGAAATTTTAATGATGATATTCTGACTTCCCCTTCCCATGAAGGGGCCTGCACCACAAGTAGCTGACAGAGAAAAAATACACCGTCTCTTCCAGTCGGTGTGGACTAAACTGGCAGGTTTTATCATTGCAGACCACAGTTTTTTTGCAAGTAGCTTAAAGTTTAAACTCGTATTGTTGTGAATTTTTGATGTAAACTTGCCTTAGAATTTCCAACTAATAAACCCCCCCAAAAGCAGCTCAGCACCTCCCTTTCCAAAATATTGCTTCCAGCAATATTTGTTTACAACGTTGATGAGAGGATGAATAGGGACTATCCTGTGCACAAGAAGAGAAAATAACTCAATGAGAGTGACTTTCGGGAACAGCACTAAAGTAAACTTGTGTTCTCTCCTCTGAAAGTCTGATGTGAGCAGGTTCGTGTGAAGCTGCAGTGAATCTCTCTCTGTCTGTCTTTCTAACCCAGCTGGGCAACACTTCTCAGTCTGTTTTTGTCTTGGTAGCTACCCAGACTGTGACTGAACCTGTGGCGGTTTTAAGGGGAGCCAACAGGGGCCAGTGGACCCTCCTGTGGCCCTCCTCTGAACAAAAAGTCTACAATAATCATAGTAATATATCTTCCTTGCAACGATATAGCGCTGATGCAAACTAGTTGGATCCTTTAGGACAGGGGTGTCAAACTCATTTTCACCACGGGCCACATAAGCATTTTGTTTACCCTCAAAGGGCCGGTTTACAGTTGTAAGATTGTATAAATATACTTTACTGCATAGACTATTCCTTAACATATTGTAAAATAACTGTCTCTCTATTTGATTATTTAGCCTTTTCAAGTTAAGGACATTTAACCCATCAGATGTAAAAATATAAGCAAGCACATTTACTGTGTTATTATAACATACATTAATTAATTCATCAGGTTTAGAAACCCAAAATACTCCATCAATCTGTGTTATGTATTTGAAAAAGAGTAAAATGTCGAGGTGCAGGTACTGCGTACCTGGGCGAACCGGCCCACTTCAAGCACTGCTCAAAACACAAAAGACCCCGGTTTATGTCCTTGAAACACAAACATGTTCACTTTCCCATCATTCATGAAACTGCCTTCCTTCTGCGTAATTTTTTATTGGACATTTTGGGATTGTTTGTATACATTTCTCATCTCCACTTGTTAAAAAACCATAGTTAAACGCGGGTGTGGAAAGACGCAATCTAGTGGCAGGATGCCGTCAATTTGCAGGTCACAAAATCGCCATGCATTGTAGGAGATGTAGTTCATTGTTCATGAATGCTTTAAAGCAGCGTAAACTTTTATTTTAGGACAATTATGAATCTTTTAAGCTTTCGCGGGCCACATAAAATGATGTGGCGGGCCGGACTCGGCCTGCGGGCTACACATGTGCTTTAGGACGTTACACCGCCACTGTCCGGTGTCGTGCCAAGGTAGTTACCCCTAGCGAACTTTCAACTTCACGAAAGTAAATCAAAAATACAAGATGTGGATTGTTTCGTCCATGGTTTTAGTATTGTTTTATCAACAAGGTTTTTGCAGAGCAAGCTAGCACACGGATTATAAGGAAGCTTTTAAAGGCTAATGTTAATGTTACGTGCTATTGAACTTTGTATTAGTCATTGCACTGAATTGAGAATGTCGTAACAAAACGAGCAGTATCAGTTTCTCTCGTAAAGCAGTTATTTAGCGATAGTGTGATGATAACTGATAACTGACCACTTAGTCATTCATGTTACTGTTTGGAAGCTAGATCTAGACAGGCTGTCTACAAATATCTACACCATCAGTACAGTAAAATCAACATCACTGTAATCACATTGCTCACCACAACGTTACATCTACCTGACTCGAAATGTATATTTAACTGAATGCAGCATTTTGTCCTTGTAATCCACGTTTCCATTGCATTCTGGTAAATATTTATCCCTGTCCATAATGCACAGATGATGGCCTACCATCAAATATTTAATTTTGTGTATAAGTCACATCATGACTAATATCAGAGGAGAACATGGAGAAGTTTCTATTTTCCTAGCAAAAGTTACAGTGGGATACATATTATTTCAGACTGTATTTGAAGTTTTTCAACCTGCCATAAAATGTATCCCTTCACCCCTTTATAATGCACAGATGATGGCCTACTATCAAGCATTTTGCTTTGGGTATATTTCACATCAGGACTAATGGTGATAATGGAGAGGTTTGTTGTTTCCTAGCAAAAGTTATAGCAGGATACAAAATAAAAACTGGGATCCAGAGAATGTCTGTAGCCTACACTAGAGCATACTGTTCATTAGGCCTTACAAAGAAGTGTTGCATCACAGAATGTACTGTAACTTGAGCTTATTTTAAAGAGAATGATTTTTTTGTATACTATAATTTAATAAACTATAACTAGGTTACTGAAACATACTAAAACATTACATTATATATTAAACAAGACATTTTGAAAGCTTGAACATTGCCTTTGTCTCTTTCACCGCAGATTTAATGTGCCCCTCTGATAAAACAACTCAATAAAATTGCTCTAGAACCACCGCTGGACTGAACAATATTAGGGTGAAATACAACTTTTTATTACGTTTGATAAACACCAATGGGCAACAATGTTTATAAACTAAAGCATGGAAATGATAACCACGTCGTGCATGAACATGCGCGTGCAAGAAATGTAACTTGCGCATTTCAGGAGAAGGTGCTCCAGTCCTCAGCCGGACCTTATTGCATTCCAGCAGCAAAATTAGCGGGAACAACAAGACAGTGATTATCTATCTCTCAGTGAAGGTTTAGTTTAAACTCTGGACAAGAAAGCAGTGGATTCACATTGACTATTGGTGCAGACTAGGCAATATGGATGCACAATTCTCAGTAAATAATATAACAATAACATAATAACATCACTTATTCAGTCATAGTATAAATTAGGGACAATAATACAATAACAATGATTACCACATAATTTTCCTCAATAAAAATATAATAAATGTTCAATAAATATTCAATAATTGTTTTATCTTATTCATTTGAATCATGAACAATTTGGCACTTACTTTTTCTATTAAGATATTTCTTTGTTGAGGAAAAAGGGACTGAAAAAAGATTTAACTTAATTTTACTTGCGCATATTTGTTGAAAAAAGATTTCATTATAATTTCTTTGAATGTTTTCCTCAGTTTTGTGAAGTGTCATCAAGTGTTTTTTCTGACCAGAAAGAAACCACAGTTAACCATCTGGTTACTGATTTTTCACAAAAATCAGCCTTTCAACTTGATGTAAGTAATGATTGGACATTTATCCTGATGATTATTTATATCGAATGATATGGAATTTTTTATCTTGATAACATTTTTGGCCATACCGCCCAGTTCGAGTATAAATAGTATTTTAGCTTTGAAAATGTTAAAGGAGCCCTGAGAGCCAGTTTGTATGGGCCTGACACAGCTGGTAACAATAATATCTGGCAAGTATTGATATCTATAATTTACAGGGGCTATGCTTAAATTTGTCAGTAAACTAGATGCCAGATCATAAGCCAGTAATAGCACAGTTTATCCAAATCCAGTAGCAGCACAGACCCAGTCCAGATATCTTTAGCAGGTCACACAGACCCAGGGGAAATACAGGCAGCCTCAGCCAGTACCAGCACAGCCAGAGATGTACAGTGTGTGCTTAAGCCCTTTCTGACATGACAACACCAATATTAATGGATTAAGCAATGGAAGCTGGTAAAGCACATACTAACACATTTCAGAACACTTAAAAATAAATAAAAAATTTACATGGTGGGTGAGGGGGCCTGTGCCCCAGTAGAGCTTTATCTCTAGCAACGCCCCTGAGATCAAAAATCGCGGAATGTGTTTTAAGGAGTGTATTGAAAGTTACACCAGATAAACATAAAATAAAATTATTGATGAGATCATACAGATTTTATAAGTAATTCTGTTACTACTAGAAGATTTCCTTCTGTCATGCTTCTAGTGTAAATGTTGAGGGATACACTCTACAGTCCTCGTTTTGTGCAAAAAAAACATCCCAAGCCAAATAGGCAAAAATAAATTTGAAGCAAAGAGTTAAGATGGCCAGACACTGTTTTTTTTTCAATCTTGTATACTGTGTTAAATCACACTAAACATTTTAATCGGCTTCTCTGCACAACCAGGACAGGTGTTGACAAAAAGAGCGAAAGGCAGTGTTCATTTGTACAATGTTATATTATAAACAGAAAGTAAGGAGAGAAAAAAGAACAATATAAAGCTGCAGTTGTCGGGAAGATGCAGTCCACATGTGAAATACTACTCAAGTAATATTAATACAAGCTCACTACAGTTTATAACAGATGTTTTGACAGCAACCCTGAGGAAAACCAGATCATGGAACTGCTCAAACTGCAAGAAAGCTGACCAAAATTCCAGCCTTGAAGACCAACTGATTGTCTAACAGCCAGATCGTTGATCATGATGAAGATTTTGTCCCCCATCACTTCCTTCAGAAATGTATTTTCTTGATGACCAGTACATACAGGATAAATTATTACAGAAAGCAAAAGCTGTTTTAATGTACATACCTGAGTATTTTCACATATATCACTTGTATGACAAGATCCAGTTGTGTGCAGGGAAGGACTATTAAACAGTATTTTGTTGACATAGATTAGTGCATTATCTTGAATTTATTTACAGTATTTTTCAGTCATAAAAAAGTTACTTACTGTGCCTTGTCTACACTAATAAAGTTTGGTCACAACATCAAGGATAATGCATGAATATCCAGTAGGGCTGAACGATTTTGGAAAATATTTTAATTGCCATTTTTTTGTGTGTGTGCCAATATGGGGATTGTAATTTAATATGCAATCATTTGTTAAGCTCTTTATATTCTCTATTATTTAAAACATAAAAGCAATAAATCATTGCGTATGACCAATTCAGCATACACCGTTCTGTCATCTAGGTCAGGCCTATTTGTTTCGATGAAATCAGGTAATCTATGAATTGCTGGAATTATTAATATAAGCAATAGTGGAGTATCAAATTATAACAATTTCAGAGAAAGATCATTTGGGAGTTAAGTTATTTCCTTTTTCCTAATAAAAAATATAATAAATATAACTTTTAGAACATCAAACACCTAATTTGCATTTGGACTAGATCTCGGCTGCCCTTTTTATGGTCATCTGCAGTCTGTTTTCCTGGTCCTCTGTAAAGACCCAATTATTTGGCTGAGAGTATCCTGATGGTCCAGTCTGCAGCCTAGTGTCCCCCTCCTGCAGTATCTAAATAGCGTAGAATGGCTACGACAGTGACTCCTTTACATTTAAACTTCACTGGCTTCTAAACTGTAAAACCTTGTCACGGACCGGCTCAAAAGTCCTGACATGAATGGTCACACAGCAACAACAGGCTGCAGCAACGGTACCGTTACTTTATTTACAACTTAAATATTTACTTAACATAATTACTCAAATAAAGCAGTGTTGTGTGGGAATCAGTAAGTCAGTAATGTCCGCATGTTTGCATGAATGAAATGATGAGTGCAATAGAATGTTCAGAAAGAAAGCAATATAATGAGGAGTGAGTAGGAAAGGGAACTGCGTTTCTCTCCTCTCTACCTTCCAAAGTGCAACAGGTAGGATCTGCTTTATATATGAAGGCCCCAGGTGGCTCCAATACGTGATGATGACGACAACCCCCCCTACTGACCCCCACAGCAGAACACACACATAAACACTCAGCAACCTGACACAGACAAGGACATCCTGGGGACGCCACAACCTTGACATTTAAAACTTTAGGATGTGTTAAAGTACTAACTAATCTGCCATTTGATCATGACCATGGCACATGAAACAGTAAACAGAACTCATTATTCAAAAAAAAATAAACACTTGAGTGAATTTACTTTCCGTGATTAAAAATAGCTTCTGCCTTATCTCTGTGAAAGTGTGACGTATCCACCTGATTTTTTTCTGAGTTCTGTACAGTACTGTGGACTGTATGTGCTGAGGTTGTTTGGCATGTAAGACTTGTATGGTCTCGGCGAAAATTGCTGTGTTTCCATTTATCATTGTACTTTACAGTGAACAAGTTAGCATAATATAGCCCTGATCGATCCAAACTCCATTCAGAAAACAAACATTTTAAAAGATGTTGTCCTGATGCCTGCTGACAGAGCTGACAAAACACGAATTCATATGTCTACCAAATCTGCTTCATTTTGTAGTTATTTCAGCATCATTTTTGATCCGTTTATTGCAACTAAATCACAGCAAAATGCTTAATTTGGGTTCATACAGCTACAGTAATTGTGGGTTGTGTTTATTTGCATTATCTCGTTGTGTGTGTGAACGATGCTTTCCTCGCGATAAAACCCCTGTGAGGAAAGTGTCATGAGGGCTAAATTTGCGTTTGCTCTGAATGCACTGTTAGGATTGATTTCCTACCCTATGAATAAAGTATGGACTACAGGTAATAGGGTAAAACCGGAGAGAGGTCACAGTAGATCAAAAAAGCTGTTTTCTTCCAATTCTTGATACTTATTTGATCATTTGATCCTGTTTTTGCTCTCTGTCTGTCTGTATTTGTGTCAGTATAAGGTAACTGTGCCTCTAGCATTGAGGCTTATCAGCTGCCTCACAGGAATACACACACAATACTAACACACTCCCACTACATTTGATCAATACTTATCCATCTGAATACATTAATCCAATTTCTATACAAGACTCATGATGGGGGAGGGGGGGGCAGGCAGGTTGAATGAGGCTGTTCATTAGTTGGGATATTTCTCTTGTTCAATGCTTAAAAAAAGGAAGGAAATAATTAAGTTTGTTCATTCCCTGCATCCAGTCCAACATATGCAGTAATGTGATCATTCTGTTCATCCAAATGTGATACAAAGTGTTAATCTAAACTTTAGGAGTAAAGAAACACTACAGTACCAGGACATAAAATTCAGCCAACCAGGTTTTGACGTGGTTGTGTTTATTTGAGTTTTTAATTTCTTTGTGTACTAATTACTTTTTGAATAAAAATAACAAAACATGCAGTATTGGGGCAGCCATTATTCAGGGAAGATCTATTATCATTTCCCTCGCTAAGCAGGTTAAAGAAACTGATGTAGATAGATAGATCAAGTTAAGTTTGGTGGAATGGCTCTGTTCTGGCCATGAGGCGGCCTTCCACATGCTACGTGGAAAGCCAAACATCTTCATGCCCCTGCTTGTGCATACATGGAAAGCCTGAGGCAGAGACAGCAGCAGCAGCAAAAACCGCCCCAGGGTACAGAACAGAGCAGGCATCAGTAACAACAGACCTGACTTGATTAATCAGACACAGCCTGAAAGAAGGAGCTGGGGTGGCGGCAGGTTACAAGCCACTTGCAAAAGAAACAGCAAGGCTAGGCAGCCTGAAACACGTTAAATAAGGTGCCTTGTATGGAATTAGCCAATATATGCTAAGGGGAGAATCAGTCGACCTGTCAGCTGGCTGCTTTGAGATGGGCTGCTATCAGCTGATGTGCTGGGATTGTGTTCTGAGCTTGACTTGCCTGCCTGAACTAACTCTATGCTCAATTTGAGTCAGGATAACTTTCATCAAAGAAACTGAAAAATTTTCTGTTTGGTGGAATGGCTGTATTCTGGGGTCTCCCTGCCTGGGAGAGCACACCTCCATGGACATACAAGCAAAGCTCAAGGAAAAGAGAGCAGCAGCAAAGACCCCTAAAACCACCACATGAAACTCAAGATAGCTTTTTGTTATCTCTTACAGTTATAGATAGTACTCTCATAGTGCAATACAAATCATCAGCGCAATCCTTCATATATATATAATATATAATCTTTCATATCCTATTTCTGTGTTTAGTTACAATATTACTTAACATTGAAAATGTGAAGATATATTTCGCAGGGAAAATACTGAAGATACAGGCAATAGAAGTGTGACAACTGAGCGCTTAATACTAGATATTATCAACTGATATGAGCAGGCACGTGCAGAGGGGGGTGCAATGCCCTTTGCTACCCAAAAGTGCCCTTTTTTCAAACGCAAAATTTCCTTCATTTTATTTGTTTTAAAATTTGTAAAGGCTCTTTTGTGAAGGTCTGCCCGATCAGTAAAATGAACTGATAATAATTTCGCAGTAAATAAAATGACCCAATTGATGACATTTTACCTGATGACCTCATCCCTGGCGAGCCCTCCCGTTAAGACACGTCAGTGATTCAGCAGCTCTGCCTACAGGACGCCTTCGATTCCGCCGGTAAGACGGGTTTGCTGCAATGTGCTTGTTGTGGATTGTTGCAAAGAGAGCAGCACAGTTGTTGTGTATGTCGCTGTGTGTCGCCTGCCTGTAGAAGTTACATCAGCTGCCGGCTAACACACTGACACAACGACAGCTGACGTTACTTCTACACTATAAACTAAGGTGCTCTGTTCACTTTGTTCTGTTTGGGGGAGAAAAGTTTCACGGGCGTCGAGAGATGTTGAACTAGGATTATTAATGTAACTTATTAAAGCCTTGTGCCTTAAAATAAGTATAACAACACAGGTAAAATTCTAAGCCTCAGACTTATAGCTTCCTTCAGACCTTTAAAATAAATATACATCATTAAATTCAGAACAATATTGAATATATTTACATTTTGACAGCAACAGTAGTGTTTACAACAGCTCAACAAAAAATCAGTAACAGGAAATACATATAAAAATGTCAGTGCTGATGTAAAATAAATAATATTCCTGACATCAAAGTAAAGAGTGAAGAAGAAAAGGCCCTATAAGAATTCAGAAAAAAGTATGAATTGTTAAAACAAACATAGGATATATATTTGCTGATTTAACAATTATGTAACTATGAAAAGATATAAAAAGATTGTTGTGTGTTTGGGACTGGCTCACTAAGCCAGCTGCACACTTAGAGCTGCATCGAGAGGAAATAAGATACCAGATTCACAAACATTTCATACATTTTTCTGAAATCTAATAGGACCGTTTCTTCTTCACTCTTTGCTTTGATGTCAGGAATATTATAAAAGATTAATGCTAGTTTATTTATTTAGATATATGATTAGACAAATAGTCAATAAAAATCCAAATATAGCTCAGATTCACAATGCAATATATAAAATCATTTTCACAATTTTGCATACTGTACCTCTGGCCATGGCTCCCACACTTTTTTTTAAAAATCTGGTATCTTATTTCCTCCACCTGCAGCTCTTGGCGTGCTGGTGTGTAGTGGCTGCAGTATCACAGCAGCTCAGTCACTGTGAGCTGGTCCCAAACACTCAATAATCTTTTTATGGTCACATAATTGTTTAATCAGCTAATATATATCCTATAGTTGTTTTAATATTTGTAGTCACAGATCACCTCCAGTAGTATCAGCGTCAACACAACAACAGCAGCAGCAGCTGCATCCATAGCAACCCCTCAACAGCAACTGTTCCCTGTAAGTTATGTCAGCCCTGTGTTTTAAAGCCAGAGTTGGGAAGTCCCTGTTCCTTTTGCGTCACAGCATTTGCTGATGTATCGATAAAGAAGAATCTGTATATGCGTGTCAACAAGGAATACATAACGATATATTTCTGTCAATAGTATGAGAAGAGTCCTATTTAAATCCTTGTTCCATGTGCCCTTTTTATATTTTGAGCACCTGCCCTTCCAAAGGTCTCTGCACGGCCCTGAATATGAGCTAATTGCATTTAATCAACATCAGCCGTTTATGATGGCAGATATATGACTTTTACAAAAGAAAGCAAGAGTCAGATCCCTCACTTATGTCATGTCAGAGGGCGACCAGCTGCAGCTCCCCTGTTAACAACACTGCCTCACAAAAATCACAGAAGAAAACAATCAGCTGACCGGTGTTTACCGGAGCTTACTGCAGCATGTAGAAACACGCAGAGGGCTGTGTGAGCAGAGAGTCAGTCTTTTGTCAAGTTAATTACACGACTTTAATAATTTTAATAAAAAGAGACCCAGTCACTTCTCCTCTCCTGAAAACATTCATGACTTGCTAACCCTCCCGTTTTTCACTGCACTCCCCTGGCTTCC
>JAPMOB010250305.1:0-10223 GCA_029875015.1 Lepomis gibbosus | reverse complement strand
TTAGAGCAGCTGACAGTTTAAAAAAAATCTCCGATGACCGGCAGAGAGAGAGAGAGAGAGAGAGAGAGAGAGAGAGAGGGACAGTCAGCTACGCAATAACGATTTTTTTTTCAATCCGAGCACGGATATTGACTCCTATTAACTCCTATTACTCGTATGATACTTGTACTCGGCAAAAATGCGTTATCCGTACCGGATACTCGTTTCAGCCGAGTATCCGGCTCATCCCTAGTTGATACTATTAGGCTGTTTTCACATTCATCTGTTAAAAGGGGAAAGTTTCTCTGTGCTCAACTTGAAACTGAGTTTAAGACGTGCGCAATGACTTCACCACGACTCAGGAAGACAATCCCAGTCCAGTATTAAGTGTGAAGGTAGTGTGATGTCGAAACTTGACGCCTCCAGTGCACACACTTTTAATAGGAGACATCTCGTGTTGAGCTGTAAAAGTTAAAGAACAAACAACATTTGCATATTCATAGATTCTGGATTTTTCAGCCAGGCAGAAGGAAGAGTCATTTTAAGAATTTAATTTAAGAATTTAAGAACTTTTTTGTGAGGAGAAACATCACACACAAATTATTATTCAAAGTAGAGTATTTTTATTAACATGTCTGGGGGGGATCTTAAATGTAACATAAATTGGATTCAGGGGAAAAAATGATATAATCTGTACTGCTAATGAGAAGTTATGATTATTACCTCACTGTATTAAATACTATCATCAGGCTATAAAATCTACTCATTTCAATTCAACATTCATTTTCTTTTTATTCTTTTTTATTATAAGAAAGTAAGAGTAGAGCAATTGCTAATTTGTAACAACAGCAATCAGAATTCAAATTACAGCTGTCTTGTTTATGCAGCACTTTGATTAGAAAAATAATGCAATCCTTCACAGAACTGTCGTCAGCAGTAGATACTGTATCTTTTAGCTGGATGTATCACTGCAGGAAGAGGTATAAAGATAGAGAGAGAGAGATGAGGAAGTAAATGAGCAGAAACTCAGTGACAGAAAAAAGAACAGAGAGAAAATTCAAGCTGCATGGGACGGCCATTAGCATTGTGCCAGCATTGTTTAGCGATGACAAGGCGAGCTGTTGTGTATGTAATTATGTTATTAGCTTTTTTAATACACATCCCCGCGCAGTCATTTAATTCTGGTAGCGTTTGTCGTCCCAGTGATGTCTCGCTGATTGCTGCACTCAGCCGTTTTATTAGGCCTAATTAAATTAACGTTATTTTGGTCCTGCCGTCAGCGACACAGTCATGAGGAACGACGTGTGTGTGGATATGTAAGTGGAGTCTACACACTTATGTATGGGTGCATGCGTGCATTATGTGTGTTTTGGTTTGGAATGGCTGGGACTGTTAAGCATTTTCACCAAATGAAGAAAACCTGCATTTTAAGGGTAAATGCACCAAAAATTATAAAATATTCCAATGAAAACAAAATCACCCACAGAGTTAAACGCAGGTTTGTCCTCTTTATGTCATCCACCATGATGACTTCACATTCACTGATCATATCAGACTGTTGTTTACTCAGTTTTCTATTCCTGTTCTATTTTAAACTATTACAGTTTCTAGGAACCTCTGGTAAATTTAACATAACATCCGTTTTTAAATCAGTAATTGTTTAGGGAAAGTCAGGCCAAACATAAATAAAGGGTTAAATTGTGTCATTTTATAAATAAAATTATGACAACTGTAAACAATTGTAACATAAACCAAACACAGCTGTTGGACCTGCTGCTCTTGACTGTGAAACATCTGCAAATAATAATCAAAATCAGTCCATGACTGTGAGGCTAACTGCTGCAAAGTGTCAATGCACAGTCACATCATTTTGTAAGTCATGCCGTATGAGCAAGAATGTAACATTCAAATTACATTCAAAAGGATAAGTTACAAAGTTAAGTTACAGCAAAGTCCTTATGGGCCGGTAACAGTCAGTATTAGAACTTGTTCTGTCAAAATTACATAGATGGCATAAGATTAAACGTCAAAACAATACACTGAGCAAAAGTAGATTATGATTTTTAAAATGAAATCAAATATGAGAACAGAAAAAACAAGCATGTGAAATTGGCTGCTGGGGACTTATAGGTGTCTGTCTGGAGGGTGGTAATGGCGCAATGGATAAGATACATGCCTTTGGTGTGAGAGACACTAAACCCCTCGTTGCTTACAGAGGCGTGCGACCTCTGACATGTATAGCAAGTGTAGTTGCTTCTGGATAAAAGCAAACTGAATAATAATGAATAAATGTAAACCCCAAAACTGCAGATTAAGCTCTGTAGGCCTATATGGTAAAAAACAAAACTCTACTTCCAGTTAGACTTGAGACAGATGACTTGAAAATGACTTGATTTTTTTATATAATAATTTTTAAAATAAAAATAATAAATAAAATAATAAACTTATTTATTAATGAATAAAATGCATTCACTCATTCCAACATTTGCACATAATCCTGCAACCATGTGTGCTTCACATAACGTTAGCGGCCCAGACCTCCGTAACCAGCGGCGTAGAAAAAGACTGCTACGTGTAGTACAACACAGACATTCAAGGATATCAATGGATGTTCAAGTATGTCAATGACGGCAGGAAGAAAAGAACATGGTGTGCAAGGTCTGCAGCTCAAAAATCAGTGACACGACACTAAAAAGGTGCCGAAGACAGCTCTCGTTATGCACCCACAACTGCTATATGATTCACCGTTTGAAAGCTAAAAACTTCGTGATCCAGCGCCTCATTGACACAACTCACCTATGATGCCTCATAGTCTTCAACCGATCAATTATATTCTAACAAAAATGGTTTTTTGTTTCACTGTCAAAGGTCCAGACGATCCAATCCAGTAAAAACATTTAGTCCAAAACACATTATTCCATCAATAAATGTGTCCCTTTCACAGCCTACAATAGCCAACGAGAGCCCGCGCAGTAAAGAAGGGTCAGACCCTATTATTTTGTGAGTTAGCCGAGCCAATTGCAACTGATTGTGCTGATGACTAGCACTTTGTGTAGCCAATAAAATTCTGAAAAACGATATCCAGCTTTAAGTAGGAAGTTCATGATCTACCAGCAGAAAACACATCTGCGTCAAGCTACGGCGTGATGCATCAGCAGCCCCTTGCAGCCGAGGGGAGGTGCTGCTTTTGAAAAAAAATCCCCTCAGACAAATCATTTGAAAAACTTGTGTAAAATAGTCATTTTTCAAGGTGTTGGTGTAACATTTATTATTGGACTAGGTAGGGCTTTAAACTGTGGCCCCACAGTGTAGTTGTCTGCATGGGAACGAAAACTATATTACTTTTAGTGTGTTTAAACTTAGATTACTCAATATCCAGTAGCATTTACAGTGATTCTAACTTTTGGGTTCGACACTTCAGAGTGTTATCTTTCAGAAAAGCCCCAAAACCATGCTTTTACTTCAATTGGTTCAAGAACTGCATTCAATTATTTTTGGTTATGCCTTGAAGAGGCATTTAAAATGAATTTTACAGGAATGGTATGAGCTTACCGTTAATGATACGTTTCTGTTACTCTATTTTTCTACCCCATTTCAATAATCAGTGAAGCTAATAGTAGACTAAATAACAGAAACACCCTTGTGTAAGTTCAATAGCTTGAACAGAAACACTCACTTCCAAAATAATCATACAGCCGAATTGCCACCTCTCTTACATTAACTGTTTAAACAAACTCAATTCTTAAGAATTTCATATGACTTGACTTGTGACTTGCTTGAATTACATCACAGCACATTGGACTTGCTTAAGACTTGAAGGTTAAGACTTGCATGTGACTTGGACATGTTTGACCCACCTCTGGTATCTACACAGGTTTATTTTGCGCATAATCTGATAGATTCAATTACTTTGAATATAACACCATAAAAAAGTTAGGCAAATCATTTGTGGCATTTAGGGGCAACGTGCTCTGCCTTATATATAAAAGATCAAATAAGGTATTTAAAACTTGTTTGAAAATGTTACTGGTCTGTCAACCTACCAATAATTCACATAAATACCTAATGCTACTTATGGAAAGACTTTAAGTGCAGTCACAGGACACCCCCCAAAATTGCCATTACATCACTGGACTTTTAAGTACACACACACATACACACACACACGTGAAACCAGCCTGTATGCGTATAACAAAAATGTTCATCGAGAAATGTCAGACAAGTACTCACTCCCAGAAATCGAGTGCACTGCCTCGCATCTCGCTGCTCTGAGACAAATCCTACATTCATCACACGCACAAACACACACCTATGACCCAGTGTATGCCAATGAAATGTAGACGGAAGGTAATTAAACAGGGATCAGGCTGCTCTTTATCAAGAGCTCTTCACTGCTGAGCTAAATTAACCTCTGCCCACACACACACATGCCCATTGTGCCCTAAGGATCTATACACACACACACACATTAAGACTTACATATAGATATACAGACAGGGACAGACTATGATGCACATCCTCACTGGAATGCATTTTGGAGCTAGGAGCTTATCAAACAAATCGAATCAAATCACATGATAAGTAAATTACTTTTAATTTTCTCATTGTCTTTGAACAGAGAAGGTGATAAAAGCACAACACTTAACCAAGCAGCAGCTTAAATTGGGTCGCGAGTTAAATGCAATCTGTCCTTTTCATAAAAGCCACACACACTCATCATCCAGTAATAATTATAAAGACAACAAAGAAATCCAATCAAAATCAAAACGTATTCTTCACTTTCACATTATAACTTACACCTGTATGTGTAACAGTATGTAAAACATCATATTATTATGTGGGTGACGTAAGCTACAGCGACTGAGACGGTGGAGAATCTGTGCACCTGAGCATCAGTAAAACCACAATAAACCACAAAAATTTCATATTGAAAGTAAACAGTGGTAGATCCGTGCTAAGGCACGCCGAGCTAACGTGACTCTATCCTGACTCTGGTGTTCACTGTCCACATCTGATTCTAGTTTGGCCTGAGATGCTTCATCAGATAAAAGTTTATTGTTGTTTTTATACATATGTGGAGTTTATGTTGGAGTCCGTGCTTTGCTGGGAGCCTGTTGTTTTATGGTGTTAGTGGACTGCATGTCGTTAGCGGAGAGAAGCTCGGGCGCACGCACAGGGCTACATTCCGACCCAGTACCTTCACATTAATACCAGAAGGCTGGTCCAAGTAACAGAGGTTACAGCCCGCTGACAATAAGGCAGTGAAAATTTGACTTAGTAATAAGTGATTTCATTGAAAAACCACATACAGCCCCTTTAATATTTTACTCTTGCAAAACACCTTTTGACTTTGGAGGGGTTTACTGCAAGACTAAGTGGGAAGCTTCTGGTATACAATATGAAGCTGATGCGGAAGTCCCTGAAACCTGCATTCTATTGAAAATCCAGCAGGGGGCGACTCTTCTGGTCGCAAAAAGAAGTCCGGCTCCATTAGAAATAATGGGAAAATGACCCTACTTCTCAGCTGAATAATTACCCCAGTAAACACTTTCCTGATGAGTTTATGGTCTCAGTCGCTAGTTTCAAGTCTTCTTCAATACAAAATGATGTTCATTTAGTAACTTATGCAGGATTATCTATGATTGACAAGTCGTTACCAGGGCAACCTGTCAATCAGGCTAGAGCCGACTCGTACCCTCAGCACTGTGTCATTTTAACCAGCACCATTGAAAAAGCTTATTAGGAGTTGGCTGTTCACTTTCTCTGGTGAGTACATTTAGTTTTAAGACTGTTGTTGGCTGGAAGTTATCAGCCCTGTTAAAATGACACAGCCGTTAGCCGTATCGTCACTTCCGGGCACTTCCTGGTTGCAAAAACTCGACACGGCGCCGCCCTATCGGCCAAACTCGAGCCTTCAAAACGGAAGTCCACAAACCAACGGGTGACATCACGATGACTACGTCCATTTCTTATATACAGTTTATGTACACGACCAGTCAAAATTGACTAGCAGCTATACAGCGTACAAACTTGACAACCCAGTTGTGTTTGCTAATAACTTTTTGGTAGGTTTGTCTCTGAGATTGACAGCATTGTGTTACAAACATAGACATGCGATGTTCATGACACTAACTAACTCTATGTTGATTCAGGATTCTTCTCTGTACGGAAACCAGCCTTTCTTCAGTGCATGATTATGTTTTGATTCAGATTGTGCTCGAAGAGGAAGAGCTATTCACATGCGGGTCAGCTGTCAATGTGTTTGTGAGAGAGAGAGTGAGAAGAGGGGCTATACAATGAAATACATTTTACCCATTTGAAGTAGTAGAAGAATTGAAAATCAATGTGTGTCGTGGTGCCACAAATATATCAGTGTATGGGAAACACTACTTACTTAATGACTTTACTTACTAATGCCATTAATTTACTCCATCTGCTGCAGTAAGTTGATGTGAAGCTGTTGACCACGATGTTTGCAGTTAGTTAACGGATAACAAAGTTGTTTACATACAAGTTTTTTCAAACTAGATTTTTTGAAACACTGACCAAACCATTTTTGATGACATTTAAATATGGAGATAACCAGAGCTGGACCGTCCAATACGCTGAATACCCACATTGCGTAGGGTGTCGCAATTTAAGCAAAGTAAGAGGAAACTATCTTTCTAGGCACAAGAAGAGAAAACTCGATAAGAGTGAATTGCGGGAACAGCAATCAGGTAAACCTGTGTTCTCTCCTCTCAAAGGTTTGCGTCAGCATATGATAGTAATGTTAAGTTAATGTGCTTGCTTGCAGTGAATCTCTATCTAGTCTGACTGTCTTGCTTACAGCACATCTCATGGTCTGTTTGTGTCTTTGATGCTTGCCAGACTTTGTGTCTGACCAATGTTAGAGTGAAATATAACTTTATTTATCATGTTTGATAAATGCAGACGGGCGACAGAAACTGCAGCTTGCAACTAGTTTAGTTGTTTAACATAGAAAAAGTTTTAAAGGAAACCCAGGGGAGCCAGTTTGAATTGGCCTGATGCAGCTGACAACATTTTAATATCTGGCAAGAATTGTTATCTATAATAAATTTAATACATCTACAGGGGCTATGCTTAAGTTTGTCAGTAGAGTAGATGTTGGATTGTCAGCCAGTAAAAGCACAGACCCCTGTACAGACGTCTTTAGCCAGTCCCACACACCCAGGTGAAATACAGGCAGCGTCAGCCAGAGATGTGTAACAGCCAGTATCACATGCAAGCACCTCACACAACAGAATGGCCCCCAGTCTTAACAGACTTTATGAGGACTGAGCTAGTGCGCAAAGGTCCATTCAAACCAGAACTGTATTTTTCTTAGTCTGGAAGAGGTTTTCCATTCAGGATCAGGTCAGATGGGCCCCATAGCAGAATTCTGCTTAAGGCCCAAGGGAGGTCAGGACAAGCTCTGGGGATAACAGATCACTTTTTCAGGCAGTCTCCCCTGGAAGGCATTTATAGTGTTGCACATGCTTGTTTCCATGAAAAGTGATAAGTGATAATGAGAGATAAATTTAGCTGAGAGCCCCCCACAGTACGTTAGACAACTTGAGAGTGATTTTAGCGTTTATGAGGTCGATACTTTGTAACAACACAGTTGTACAACAATGTAATTAAAATTTGCACAAGCCTAAAAAGATATACAGAGTTGTTGATGTATACTTACAGCTTTGCATTGAAAAGTGATCTTAATCAGTCACACACAGAGAGAGTTGCAGAACTGCACTGCCAGCAGTTTCAAATCTGCAAATCTGGACCTGCAGTTTCAGTCTAACCAGCACCCCTACAGGCAAGGAAATAGCTTCTGCAATGAAATGCGACACATCAGTCAACTCCAGGCAATAATACTTCTTTTCCTTCTAACTGTTCCTTTGTAAACCCAAAAAAATGTCCAAATGAGTACCGTCCACACTGCTCAAGTGTCATTGTGAGTGTGATTTTATTAGTCCAAAAGAATAATACATAATAATAATACAGGTGCCATCATCTGATGCCGGTGAAAGCATCAGCCACTGGCTTCGTCGGCAGAAAGGGGAGAACCTGCTTACTCAAAGTCACCACAAAGATATGGAACATCTTAACTGCTTACCAGCTGCTGATGACTGATAACAATAAACACTTACAGCATACTATTACTGTCATTGCTATTGTTGTTGTTTAATAAAAACATTTTCTAAAAATAGCATTTTTACTCCACAGCTGTACAGCAGTTGTCACCCTTTGTCTCTCTATTGTTCTAGCTGTTGCTGTGATTTGTCTCAACTTGTCCAGGTGCTTGTCTGGATCAAAGTAGCTTGCTTCTCTGCCCAGCTGTTCAGCCACCTGTGGAAGTGGAAAAAAAAATGGAGAAAAGCTGGGGGGAAAACAAAAACAAAGGGGAATGAGAAAGAAGACAGGGAGGCACAAGGAAACAGAGATAGGGAAGAAAAATATATTCTGAGAAACAAATTTGGCAACAAAAAGCTTGCAGCTGAGAAGTGAAGGGACATTTTACCTTTTAAACAGGTAAAACAGGTGCAGCCTTGGGCCTGCACACTGTGTATTTTCTGGCCTAAGGCCTTTGTGTTTCAGAGGCAGATGCTCACACTTGCTAATGGAAAGAAAACTCCGCCCTGCAGAGACATGTGTTACAAAAAATATATTAATAAAATGAATGCTAAAAGAAATAATAATTTGGAATAATTCAAAATGAGCCCCAAACTCACCATGCAGCAACAGCAATTATTTTCAGATGGAGAGGTCTGACTTGGATGTGGGTGTCTGTAGTGCAGTGAATAGGAAAGAGGTTGAGAGTGTATGGCATTACCTCTCACTTTTGCACTTTTGGACAATTGTTTGATATGAGACCACTCACAAAAATATCTTCTAACTGCTATTTGCACAGGAGATCTTACAAAAAGTCACAACAGCCATGTAATGTGATGTAACGCCCTCCATTAGACCTACGCTCTCTGTTTAAGTGTTCTCCTGGTGGGAAAGTTTTGTTTGACTCCTGAACTTTCAAGAATCAAAGGAGTCAATAACGCTTTTAGGAAGGAAGACAAGATGCTCTGTTTTATTGAAAAAGGAAATGGCAAAAGCTACCGCCTTAAAAACCTTCTTAACATAAGAAGAGTTAAAGTTCAATTTGATTTAACTTTATTATCAGAATGTTTTTCTCAGTTTGTCTCGCATCTATTCATGTCAAAACACTTTTAACCAAACAACAAATCAAATACTACAAACATGTTATGAATAAATGCTATAGTGCAGCCAATTTATTTGCTCCTATTCACTTTTAGTTAGTGCTATAAGGAACACTGAGACCTACTGAGAACCCAAACAACAACAATACAAAAGAGTTCTACAGTCCATTCAGTTGAGTGTCCAATGGCAAAAGCTGAAATTCTTCTAATAATAAACATGAGAGGGCTCTGATGTAATATTACCACAGTTTGAAAATGTTTAACCCACAACCTTTAAAAGCTTTAAGCTGAGCAGGGAGACAACTCCATACAATTTAATACTGTATTAAATAATAACAGGATCTATGTGTTTGTTCAAGTGATCTCAGTCTGCTAACAAAGTACACGGTTGTACCTTGCTCCAGATGCAAACCATATGTGCACTCCACGATGAATCAGTGTCCACATATGAGCCTAAATATTTATGGAAGTGAATTCTTTCCAGACCGCTCCAGCCATAGGAGGATAAGGACAGGATTTCAATACAAGAACTGTCTCACATTAACAGTCTAAGCAGTCAGTTGAAGCCCAGAGTTGCTGCTTATGGAGGTCTGCATCTTTTCCCATTGGAGCCAGGACCTTCCAAATAAGGATGTTGCCTTTCATGCTCCCTCAGACTGAAGTGAAGGCTAGCTCACTGACACCACCGGTCAACGGCCTGCCTGCTAGCTATTTCTCTCTATAAGATCACACAAAGGGTGCAGGTGATGTCTGTGAATTAATGTTATCCCTTGTCACTGTAGCTAATGTGCTCAAAACATGTTTTATTCCTGTTCACTGTCTGTAAGCCTCCTCGCCAAATCTTTGTTCGTCTCAGTCAGTAGACAAATAAGACATGGTCTAAGTTTGTTCAATGGGACATCTATTAGTATAATATATTTTTATTAGTGCTGGGCCGTTATCGGTGTTAACAGCTGCGTTAACGTGAGACTCTTATCGAGCGACAAAAAAAATATCGCCGTTAATCTATTCTCAAAGTTGGGTTGGGAGCTG
>JAPMOB010250301.1:0-14340 GCA_029875015.1 Lepomis gibbosus | reverse complement strand
AGCTCAGCTCCAGATAGTTAGATAGAAAAAAGAGGCTTTAACGGAAGAAGATCCATGTCCTAATAACGCTATTAACCTAATCAACCGATTTTAATAATATGAGTCAATCCTATACTATAGTATAATGTTAATACTAAATGATTAAAAGAATAAAAATTGTGATTCTAATCACGGTTAGCATGTCAGCAAGCTATAGCATTAGCATTTGTTTATGCCAGCACAGCTAACTAAGGGTGCTTTCACACCTGGATCGATTGGAGATGTTGTTCCGAAACAAAGGGGCATTTCCCTTTTGGCCCGGTTCGTTTGATGATATGTGAACACAACAATCGCACCCTGAAACGAAACAAAACAACCGAGCCGAGATCCCCTAGAAGAGGTGGTCTCGGCTCGATTCCATACGAACCCTGGAGCGGTTCGTTTGCAGTGAGAACACAACTGACCCATGAACCGGAACAAATCAATGTGTTGCCTGGCAACCGACGCTAAAAGCTCGCTTTTCAACAGCTTCGGCAGCTATTTTGCTGCGGTATGTTGTTGTGGTTGTATTATATAGGCCTACTGCTGTCGAAGTTTTTTTAACTTCGTGCGGCGCTGCTCGACGGAGCGTTCACAACACCTCTCTTTAATTTTATCACTGACCCGCTTGTAGACTTCAGTGTTCTTATGTGTGGTGTGTAACATCCGAGAGATGTGTTGTTCCGACCAAACATCTATTTCACCTTTTTGCAACGCGTGGTCCTGCCCTAAGGAAAGCCCTGGAAGGGTGATTTGGACCGCTTTACAACATTTTGGTGTGAACACGAGTGACGTAATTAATTGATTCGGAACAAAGTATCTATTCTGGAACGAAACATATCGATCCAGGTGTGAAAGCACCCTAAGACTAAAGTAACGTTAAGACCTTTAGTACAGATTATCTAAAAACACAGGCCCAGGTAAATGAAGCCTGTGGCCTTACGTACCTTTATCTTCTTGCCTCCTCTCTACTCTTGTCTTTTTACATGTTCAGACTAATATGGGGCGAGTTCAATCTCAAAACGTTTTGAGACTGAACAACGTTTTGCAACGTTTTCAGATTGAACGACATGTTTCCTTGCAACGTTGCTCAACGTTCTGCAACGGGCTTCAAGGTATGTTTTCTCCCATTTGCTGGGTGGAAAAATTCAGTGCGCTTGCATACACAACAGGGTGTTCAAGGGACCACTTTTTCCGTTGAAAAAAATGTTTGGCTACGGATCTCTTGTCAGACGTCAAGCCTGACGGATCAAGCATAATGAGTGATGTTGGTGATGTCACAAGGTCAGTCAGGGTTAGGAGTCATGGGTCACAGCTGATTTTCCAAAGCAGCCTGTATACCTAAATTAAATAACCGCTATGCCTTCTATGGTGCGTAATATAAAGAGCTGTCTTTCATTTTATTTTTAGTATTTTATGTTACTTTTTTCAGTAATTATTTTCCACCAAGCAGTGACTGTAGGGGGCCCTCTGCTGGCCACAGGGCCACCGCAATGGTCGCTTAGCGGCTGGGCCGGCTCTGCCCAGAACTAGGAGGCTAGGAAACGAACTGACTGCATTTCCACCGAACGGACCAGGCTAAAAATTTAGTTCTGGGGTCTTTATTGTCCCCCCCCCAAAAAGTCCCTGCTCAGGGTTAGTACTTTTGGAAAGTACCGGCACTTCTGCAATTTTAGATCCGTGGGTACAGTGGGGACCACTTTAAGTGCGAAACACAACAAACAAGAACGCCGGTCCATCGCTATCTACGGTCAAATAGCTACAAGTATTATAAGGTGAAATCCTGCCGAATACTATAACCAGCCAAAGTGGTGGAAAAGCTTCCTAAATTTAGTCACCAAATGGAAAATCTACTTGCATTTGGCGCTTGGCAGGTGTTAATTTCCAGTCCTGCTTGTAGGTGATGCAGAGCACCTGAATGTTGCTGATTCACCTTTTATCTCCATCCATCTACACTAACAACTGGACTGAGACACTAAAGATTCCTGCTGCCTGCTCAGGAATGAACTGTTTAAACAGCCTCAGTCTTCCTGGAGACAGATGAACTTGATTTAAAACAAGATGAATCAGCAAACACTGCCAACACCATAAAGGCCAAACGTCATTCTTTTTATTGCAATCTGTGCATCCATCACTTTCAGAAGAAACACTTCTTTACTTGAGTAAAAGAATTTAAGAAACCTGGTCTCTACTCCGACATCATGTCCAATTTCCGACCTATCTCCAATCTCCCCTTCCTATCAAAAATGCTGGAACGTGTTCGTCAATCACCTTCTTTGCTGCCGAAAGCCTGATCCATGCCTTCATTTCATCCAGAATTGACTATAGCATCCTTAAAATCCTGCCAACCCCCTAAATAAATCTCAATATATCCAAAACTCTGCAGCAAACCTCCTCACCCATACATGCACCTGTGACCACATCACCCCCGTCCTCCAGAATCCTCACTGGCTCCCTGATTCCCAACGCATTGAGTACAAAATCCTCCATAAGCCTCCATAACAAGGCCCCTTCCTACCTCACAGACCTGCTCCACTGTCACAATCCCTCCCGTAACCTCTGCTCCTCCGACACAAACCTCCTCTCCCTACAAATGAGGACCAAGCACCGTACCTGGGGTGAAAGAGCTTTCAGCATCACGGCCCCCTCCCTCTGGAACTCCTTACCTACACACATCCAAGATTGCAGCGACATTATCAAAACCCACCTCTTTAGACTAGCTTTGTTATATTGCATCTGCTGCTGTTTGTTAGTTATATTGTCGACCTAGGCTCTTATGTATTTCTGCACCTCATGTTTTTACCTATCGTTCATATATTTATATATATATTTATGTATTTTATCTGTTTTTATTGTAAAGTGTCTTTGAGTGTCCTCAAAAGCGCTATAGAAAAAAAATTGTTATTATTATTATTAAAAGTAGCACCATGTCAAAAATACTCCATATTACAAGTCACCTTACAAGTCAAATAAAAGTACTAGTAAGCATTATCAGTTAAATGTCCTTTAATTATCAAAAATAAAAGTAGCACGCCCACTGTGAATGATGCCGTACTTTTCATTTCTTAGTGATTGATTGAGGTGTACTCCAAGGGATCATATCCATCTGTTTGAGCAGCTCACTGAATGAATGAATGTGTGTGAATGGGTGAATGCGTTGTAGTGTAAAGTGCTTTGAGTGGTGGCAAAGACTAACAAAGGCACTATGCAAATACAGAGCATTTACATTACCTGAGTCACACAGTTGCTTGCTTGATGGGCTGGTTCAACATAATGGTTAAGGGGATTTTTTTGGGGGGGAGTTACCATCTGTGTTTTTCCAAGAACACATTACTTGTTACAAACTGGGTCTGCCAGTTAGAGGCTGTAACTATTCAGACAGATTCAAGTTGGCCCAATCACATCCAACTCCTAAAGCAGTTGTTTTTCTCTTTGACTTGGAGGTGCTTAGTTGTTTTGCTCCAACAATACCTTCATAGATCACCACATTACATCACAATCAATCCAACAGCTACTGAGATGATTCAGTCTGAACCAAAGTGGTGGAGCGACTTACCTCGCCAACCATGGCTAAAAATAGCCATGATTGCCTAAACCTGTTTTTCAGTGGGGCATATTGGCTACAACATCATCAAGTTAAAGCTGTCAGGAGATGAGCCTGTAACCATTAAAACATTAAAACCACAATTATGGGATCAGAGTTTAAAAAGTCAAATTAAAATTTAAAAGTACAAAGTGTCCCAAATTAGAAAATAGCTGCAGCCGAAGAATTCAAGTCTTTGCAAGCTCATGAGACAAAGTCAAATGCCCTGCTCTGTTGGGACAACAAAGTTCTATTCTTGTTTAATTTTTAAAGCTGACTGAAATACAATTAAACCCATATTTGCCTTAGAAATGTCTCTTGAATGGTCAGAGATCTCAGGAATACAGGATTTGATTTGTGGTTAATGTGCTAAAACCTTTCTTATGGTGGAAGAGTGTTCGGAGGTTACTTATAGAAGTGGGAGGGCACGACTCGGCCACACATGAGCACAGAGCTGGCCAGTGAGAATCACACATGTCCGCTGATATAAAGCACATCTATATCACATTTAAGAGGGAAAAATTGAAATATTTTGCTTATTACTCAGCAATATCTAGTGATTTTTTTGTAATATTGATTTGTTTGTCCAACTATATATAGTTGTTTGCATCTGTGATATGTGATCTTTGTTTTTGATTAAAATAATAAAAAAGGAAATCTGCTACCCTTAATTTATGGCTGAGTTTGTACTGTTTGTAGAAATGCACAAAAAAGGTTAGTTTAATTTACTTAACTTAATTTTACATTACGTTAAATTAAATTGCCCTTGGAACAAACAAATTAATCAACCATTACTTAAAAAAACCTAAACAACTCAATAGACTAACAAGAAGAAAATGACTCCATGGATCTTGTCAAGGCATGGTTTGTCTCTAACAGCAGGTGGTGCCAAAAAACAAGACTTTTCAGAAGTGTTGATGCTTCAGATAATAAATACACTGGAGGTCAGTGTCTACTTTACATTTTCCTCACCATCTGTGCTTCTAAGTTCAGTGCAAGTTTCAGTTAACATATTTTATTTTTATTTACTTTGACATTTATTTAAAAGTGCAATGAGATACATTTTGTTTTATATAAACACAATTGACTTGAACTGAATTGAATTTATTCTACATTTTACAAACTACAGTGAGGAGAAAGGGCTCCTTGCTCTGTAGGTAACAGCAACTGGTCCAGCACCACCAGCCTTAAGGCAGGATCGGATCCACAGCCCCAATCCCCAAGACCATCAGGTAAAGACTCATCATCATGATTAATCATCAGCACTGCTGGAAGAGGGATGGCAAACCCACTAAGTAGGCAACACCTGAGGAACAACAAATGTAACTGCATATGGCAGAGCAGAGCTGAGGAGATATTTCATGAATGTTATATAGATAAAAGATAAAAGGAAGTATACAGTTGTGCTCATTTGTTTGCATACCCTGGCAGAAATTTTGAAATTTTGCCATTGATTTTGAAAATATGACTTATCATGACAAATAACTGTTGATTCAAGGTTAGTGATCATATGAAGACATATCTTTTTACATAGTTGTCTGGCTGCTTTTTAAACAATAATGATAACAGAAATAACCCAAATTGCCTGATCAAAAGTTTGCATATCCAAAGCCTTGCAAAAGCCAGTCAGTACTGTTCAATCACTTATTAAGAAGTAGAAAAATGTTTGATCTCTCGATACCAAGCCAAGGTCAGGTAGACCAAGAAAGCATTTCTTGGTCTACCTGACCATGAAGAATTGTTGGGTATGTAAAGTAGAGGTAACGTCAGAAGAAATGCAGGCTGCTCTGGAAAAAGATGGTGAGGTTGTTGCAAGGAGCACAATACGACGGTACTTGAACAAAAATGAGTTGCATTGTCGAGTTGCCAGAAAGACACCTTTACTGCGCCAGTTCCACAAAAAAGCCCAGTTATGATATGCCTGAAAACACCTTGACATGCCTCACAGCTTCTGGCACACTGTAATTTGGAGTGACGAGACCCTGAAGGATTACTGCATGAAAAAAAAACATGGGTACAAGGTAGGATTTCAGGGAAAGAAGGTAATTAAAATGTCGGGAACGACATACTACCTCGTGGCCACAAATTACTACTTCGTTCCCACGCTTTAATTGGATGTTTTCTGTTTTTTTTTATTTAGTGGTCCTTCAGGTGCTTATGTAATTCACACTCTGTGTACAAGTAACTGAGTTCTATTTGTGGATCATTAAGAGTTTGCTTGTGGATTTTAAAATATATTTGTTGATTGTGTTTTGTGTTTTCATATTGTATATATTTGTGACTCAATGTCTGTACAATGATATTGAGAATAATTTACCCCTCCCCCAAAATACTTGTTGGGATATTTTCCAAAAATGCAATAAAAACCATATGTGATTTGTTAATTGTATGAACCTTTATTTAACCAACAAAAGTACAAAGAAAATATTTTAAATAGTTTTACTGACCAGCGTAGTTTTGTAAGTATAAACACAGTTAGAAATTCATACCCACAACACACTCAACAAAAGTTGGGACAGAGTTATAATAAAAGTGCACAGAACATTCAAGTAAAACCCGTTTGGAAAACTCCACAATAAGCAGGCTAATTGGTAACAGGTGAGTTTTCATGATTGGCTATAAAAGTAGCATCTGCCAAAGGCTCAGTCTTTGTAAGTAAGAACGTGGCTCAGTTCACCCCTTTGTGCCAAACTCCGTGATAAAACAGTCAGTTCAAAGGGAATAATTCTCAATGCAAGAATACAGAGAAATTAGGTCTTTTAAAATAAACATTACATAATACCTACACATAGTACTGATTTTTGTTTTCATTGCAATTTGGAATGACATTCCCATGAGTCTCAGTGACATACAGTAGATTGCTAACATGCTAAACTTTACAATGATGAACATGGTAAACATTATACCAGCTTATCAGCATGTTAGCATGCCATTATGAGCTTGTTAGCATGTTAATGTTGAGGTTCAGCTCAAAGCAATCTGTACAGCCTCACAGAAACACCTGTAGGAATGTGTTATATGTTTTCTATTATTTTGTCTATTTGTCTTATTTTGGCTTCAAACACACTATCTGTATGAAGCAATACAGATCAACAGCGTCACAAACTGCAGCCTCCAAAATGACCAGACAAATGAATCAACATTCATCTAAAACCATTTAAACACAAACTGAATATTATGACCATCATGAAGGAGGATTTACTGCAGGTCTGTTGGATTAGACTGCATTAGTTTCAGTTAGGTGGACCTAATAAACTGGCAACTGCGTATGTAGCTGCTGCATTCATGCCTTATAAGTTCAATTGTATATCCTAAGGCTGTGTACTAGGAAAAACACATACACTACATTTTCTTTATATTAATTTTGAAGATATTAACCAGAACAACAAATGGCCAATAACAGTGCTGTCTTTTTAAAAAAAAATAAAACAGAGCTGTAGCATACATGTGCTCAAAGCATAAAGGAAGCTGACAGGAGGGATTTCCTCCATTTAAAAGCAGGTTATTAAGACACAAAGACAAGGCGGAACTTGTTCAGCACTTTCACATCTACAGGACTTCTTGGCAAGATTTAAAGTTGGCATTTATCTTTCAGACCAAATATTTATCAAAGTGCAGATTCAGTATTTTTTAGAACGAATGAAGTGTTCACTTCAGATATAAATTTACACTATGGTACAGTAGTTCTGATAATATGAGGTAGATGATGGACAGGGAAATCATTGTCACTGTTCCTCAGACCTCTAAAATATGCTTCATGTGCATGATATCTGGATACATTTCTTGTGTGATCCCATTTAGGACTCATTCATCAAAAAAATCTTCAGTAATTATAAATTGTCTATTAGATTAAATTTCACATATTTTGAAAATGTATTAAGTACAATTACATTCATGATAAAACAGTTGCAGGTATCCTTATGGTCCATAGAGCTTTAAAAACTGAACTGCTGGAATACTGCTTGCTACTTATACATACATTTGTTCAGTGCTGCTTAAACTATTATTTTTATTCATTTCATACCCTTCATTTTAACTGAAACACAGTTCCAGAATCTCTTTGTTGATCTGTCGCATCAACCGAAGCAAATTCAAGTCATAGATTATTTAACGCAGCTTTAAGCCTGCAGTGTCTCTCAAATTTAAAGGCAGTTTACATTTATTTGAGCTTGTCACATCTATGAGAAGAGGTAGAAACACACAGAGAAGATGAGGAGATGGAAGAAGATGGGGGAGTAAGCAGGAGCGCCTACGCTGGTGATGCTGCTGGTGGTGGTGTCGTTGGTTGGGTTGTTGCTGGTGCTGCTGTTGTTGCTGGTGGTGTTGGAGACTGGAGATAAGAACTTCCCCACTGTCTGAGTCAGGAAGTTTTCAAAGCGGCTGAGTTTGTTGAAGACCATCACTGGATTTGCTCGTGTTTGACTGGTGTTGTTGTTCTCAACTAACAACACCGCTGCCTGGAACCAAGAGCCTCCCTGCTTACACATCACTGGACCGCCAGAATCACCCTGAACAAACAAAAAAAACGTATATGTCCAAGTCCAACTTTTTATGAAACTACAGAAAAGAATTTTTTTTCTTAGTTTCACCAAATGTGCTAAACACGTTAACTTAACTTATCATATAGATTGGAAATGGGGAAACAGCTCTGTTTGAAGATAACAAAATCAACCAGCCAGCATCAAAGCTAAAGAACAAAAAGGATCAGTGAGCTTCATAGGGGCTGGTAGGTGGATTTTGTTACCATTTCACAGTGTAAAGGTAGCTGTCCCCTCTGTTTTCAGTCTGTACACAAAGCTAACTGGCTGCTAGCTATAGATATGTTTTTTGTGTTTGTGTATTTAAATATTTACAGTATGTATGTACGATTAAATGGAGATTGATTTGAGATTGTTTCAACAGTTATCAAGGTCAAGAATAAACTCAAGTTTCTAATGTTCAAAGGATCCAAAAACACCTCGATATAATAGAAAGACACCTCAAAGTAAAATCTCCTGCTCTCATTACTCACCTGCCCCAAAGTAAAAAAGCTCGTGCAAATGCTGCTACTCGTTGACGTGTTTCCGCAGTTTAACACTGTGGTCTGGAACTCCTGCAGAACTTGATAAACTAAAACAAGAAAATGAGAAAATTATTAAAAATGAAACATCTGAATCAGACCCAGATAACAGGGACCTAAACTAAACTGGCATACATACTTTTACTAATTTAGTGCCAAAACCAATGTGCAAAGACATAAATGTTTAATCAATGATGCAGAGTTAGCATTACTGCGTCAAACTCTGTTATGAACTCACCCCCTCCTTGTCCGGCGCTCCAGCCAGCAGCCCAGCACGTCAAGCCCACAGTGAAGGTTTGTCCGTTGTCCAGGCAGATGGGCTGGATGTATTTGGTCAGGGTGGGTCTGGTTGCCAGATGCAGCACTGCTACATTAGACCCAGTCAAGTTGCTCAGAGTGATATTTGTCACATTCATTGTCACCTCAAAGGGGTTGGATCCATTCTGATTCAAACGACCCAAAACAACAGTCCATTCAGACGGTATGGGTGAACTGTGGGAGGTAAAACAAAATATAAAAACAATACAGAGGCCAACATTATATCTTTAACATTAATGACACATTACAACTGACATGACTTGAAGAAACTACTAGATTAGATTTCACAAAACTTGAAATAACCGTACTTTATAAGCTTAAGCTTTAACAAAGACAGAGAAATCTGCACATGTCCAGGAGCAATGACCAAGGAATGCTGCCATGTTGGCAAAACTTTTTACACGAGAGCTAGCTACACTTTAATTCAAACTCTAACCTCTGTTTTACACATAAAACGTTATGACGGCTGTTTAAGTTCTTAGAAATGAATTGGTAGCATCTTGATGTTAGCAGTTAGCTCAAAGTACAGTGTCTCACAGCTGGTACCTGTAAACCCTAATGCTTGTTGTTTAAAACCACTCAAAAAACACTTTATGCCATCCATGACATCACTCCAGGTGTCTCACCTTGAGAAGCAGTTGGCATTGGTCAACACAAACTCCAAAGCCACCAGAGTCCCACCGCACACATGACTTCCATTGTTCAGTAGGCTCGCCATCCATGGCCAAACACCAGCTGTGGCCAACGTGCTTTCTTCCAGAACATCTGAATTCAGTGGGGCTTGGCCACAGAGCACAGCTGGAGAGAAGAGCAAAAGGTAGATAACTGAAACTTTTTCTTTAAAAAGCCTTTTAATCTCAGTCCAACGTGATGTTGTTTAGTCAAACGTTATTCTAAATTTTAGTGGAGATCCCAAACTGTCCAAATATACCAAACAAGACAGGATACAGAATACATATGAAACTGTTATACGGTGTAGAAGAAAAATACCAAATTTTAAAAGCTTTCCAAAGACAAATGAAGGGTTAAATATCAATGTTTACACAGTGTTGGCATGGCAGGCACTAACATGGGGCTGTGGTTGTTGGAGCAAGAGTTGTTGGCACCAAGGTGGTTGGAGCGAGGGTGGTTGAAGGGACAGTTGTTTGGACAAGGGTGGTTGGAGGTGGTGGCAGGCTTGGACAAGTGGTGCTGAGGTCACTGTCAGTCCCAGGGGACATGAAGGTGAGGAAGCCTGGCTGGTTGCTGGCGATCTGGCTGTTGATCCAGGACTGATACTGGGAAACTCGGGTGTAGACTCCTGGGAAATTAGGCTCGGCACAGCCTATTCCAAAACTGACGACTCCTTCTTGGATCCAGCGACCGCCCTGCTTGCTCACCATCGGACCTCCTGAATCCCCCTTTATGGAGACAAATATTTAAGAGAAGCAATCTTTGCAGAAGGTCAAATCTGACACAAACACACAAGTAAAATTATCACCTGACAGGAGTCCTTCCCTCCAGCACTTAACCCGGCGCACATCATGTTGTCTGTGATCCTGCCCACTCCGTATTCACAGTTACACTGTCTGTTCCCCACAATTGGCACCTGCACCTCCATCAGGTTTCCTGGAGAAGGAAGGTTCACTGAAGAGACACAAATTCAGTTTAGTAAACAACACAAGTGGTCTCTCACAGGTAGATCTCAAAGTTAGTTTTCGAAGCCTGTACTGTTTTTTCATTTCATCAGATCATTTAAAAAACAGCCAAAACATCATGATATCAGCTTTACTGCTCTCTAAATATTGGCATCGGTCATTGCACCAACAAAGGAAGAAGAAGAAGAAGAAGAAGAAGAAGAAGAAGGCCTTCAAACAAACATGGATGAACAAATACTTTAAAACATTTAGAAATCTGCTTTGCAAATGTTTCATGATGAAGAATACACGTTCGATAGATCTGCTAGAACTAAATGGCAAATAATGTGATTTGGTGAAAAACTAATGTAAATAAAACTTTTCTTTGTTTAAAAAATCTTTAATGACCTTTCCTCTAGTGCCATCATCAGTACAAACTGCTTATTGCAAAGACAATTTATGATGAAAGTAGTCCTAAGCAGAGTTAAAGGAAAGGTTTGATGCTCTGTGGGATGAAGAAACAACTACATTTTGGAATTGACATATCTGCGGAAACACAGATGTTGCCAGTGTAATCAGAAAATAAATGTACTCCAGGTGCTTTCTGACCTACCATCACTTGCAATGTTGCCCCAGCCGGTGACCCAGGCTCCGGTGCCGCTGTAGAAGGTGCTGCCTGCGGCTGCCAGGCAGACGGGCTGGATGTAGTTGGTGAAAGTCACCGGTGAGGAGAGCTTCAGGAGGCAGATGTCGTTGTCACTAGTGAAGGAGTCATAACTGGGATGAATGTTGATCTGTGATAATGTCTGAGTCACTGGATTGTGGTTTGATCCGTGTAGAGTCTGGAGACCCAGAACCACAGTCACAGTGTTTGGGTTTATGCCTGTGCTGTAATCAGAAGAGAAACAAAACAGTGCAAAGATGTCAAAAGCAGAACAGGAGTCAGGAGCACTTCAGCAGACACTAAGTCCATTTTATGACCACATCTAGTCTAGTTTGAATGGAGCCTGACAGATTTGGAGATATCATTCCCACAAGTGAGTAATTTGTATCCTCATTATATTACAAATCTTTCCCTCAGCTTAGTCATTAATGTGCAGTAATAATTTTCCAGTCTTTCATATGTTCTCCAATTGTAAACTGTTTTATTCTAAAGGGAGAGGGAACAAAGACAAATGTAATTGAAAATACTAAGTCGCCCTCTCCTGCGACCCTGTATGCAGGATAAGCTGTTGATGATGGATGGATGAATTCATTATGTTTCAATAATTGATGTTTTAACTCTTCTCAAATCATCTCAAGACATCTACGATTTTTCCTGCAAGCCCAAGACAGGCTGTTTACAACACTGCATGGCATGTTTTTTTTGTTGCAACCCAACCCTCGATGCTTACCTGTAGAAGCAGTGAGCAGCAGTCAGCACCCATTGATTGTTAATGAGGGATCCTCCACAGAAGTGGGACCCAGAGGTTTGCAGACTGGCCTGCCAGGGCCAGCTGCCTGCAGAGGCCACCTGTCCTCCAACAATCTTGTTGTTGAGTGTAGGCCGACCACACACTGAGGCGAGAGAGAATAAATACAGATTGAGCAATACCCTCCCCTCCTTATTTGCCCTTTGCACTCCTTCAGGATTTTAAACCTGAACTCTTGGTTGAAGATTATGATCCCAGGATTATGCTGGGATGCCTTCGGGTGTTAAACGTAAAATTATTCTCATTTCATTATTAGTCTAGATGTTTCATTGCTTTTACTTGCTGGACACTAACAAACACTAACAATTATGAAACTATAAACAAAATGTTTACGTCCCAAAAACATGTTTAAAATGTCCCGGACAGACGGACAGGAAGTAAAAAGAAGTGAGCGTAGAAACTTTGACTTACCGTCTAGTTGTGAGTGAGACTCTGAAAATAGAAAACAAACAAAAAACACTTTTTAAACAACAACTTTGTGTTTATATTTACTGATATATCTCATGCTATATGTGATATTAATGCAAGGAAATTTGTGGGCATCTGTAACATCACTAAACTGATTAAAAAACACACTTTTAACCCTGCCCTCTCTCAGCTAACAGATCAACAAATAATTTTCTAATTACAGAAAAGGAGTTTGCTTATACAGCATATATAATGTCTTATACAGCAAATATGTCCTATACAGCATATACAGTATCTCACAAAAGTTATTACACCCCTCACATTTTTGTAAATATTTGTCATATGATAACAATAAAGAAATGACACTTTGCTCCAATGTAAAGTAGTGAGTGTACAGCTTGTATAACAGTGTAAATTTTCCGTCCCCTCAAAATAACACATCACAGCCAGTCTAAACTGCTGGCAACAAAAGTGAGTACATCCATAAGTGAAAATATCCAAAGTGTCAATATATTATGTGGCCACCATTATTTTCCAGCACTGCTTTAACCCTCTTGGGCATGGAGTTCACAAGAGCTTCACAGGTTGCCACTGGAGTCATGTTCCTCTCCGCCATGACCACATCACATAGCTGGTGAATGTTAGACACTTTGCACTCCTCCTCTTTCCGTTTGAGGATGCCCCACATACTGTATGCTCAGTAGGGTTTAGGTCTGGAGAGATGCTTTGCGAGTCCATCCTCTTTACCCACAAAAGTGTTCACTAAATGGTTTAGAAAATGAGAAGGCCTACTAGAGAGGAGCTGGTGCAGAGCGGAGCCGGTCAATGAAAGGCGTCACTCTGTATTGACAAGTAGTGGGGACATAAGGGCTCAGATTAAGGGTGTGATGATAAATTTGGGTCAGAAGACGTGACAATGCATGAGAACAAGACAAGAAGTTTTCTAGCACAATTAAGATTAAATATTTGAAGAAATATATTCTTCATGGTCTTGGCAGTCTTCTTATAGCCTCGGCCATCTTTACATAGAGCAACCATTCTTTTTTTCAGATCCTCAGAGAGATCATTGCCACGAGGTGCCATGTTGATCTTCCAGTGACCAGTATGAGGGAGTGTGAGAGCAAAAAAATTTAACACTCCTGCTCCCCATTCACACCTGAGACCTTGTAACACTAACGAGACACCGGGGAGAGAAAATGGCTAATGGGGGCCAATTTGGACATTTTCACTTAGGGGTGTACTCACTTTTGTTGAACTATACAAGTTATACCAGCTTTTCACTCACTACTTTACATATTAGCAAAACGTTTTTTGAATGTTGTCACATGAAAGATATAATCAAATATTTATAAAAACTCACTTTTGTGAGATACTGTATGTGTAAATGTTGCTTTTGGTTATACTAACGTTAAGTGAGAGGTGAGAGAGACAGTTTCTTTCCTCCCACAAGCCATGACTCTGATGAACAACTGACTTCTGACCCACTGTGTCAGGAACAATTCCTGTTCAATAACCCAGTAAGTCTGTCTGTAATCAACCACCTGTTAACTGGTTACCGCTTATTATATGTTCACAATTCTCTATTTCAGAGCTGTTCATTCTGTTCATATTGTTAAATTTTCAGATTGTATATACTATAAAATGAGTTCCAATCCAATAAGCTGTTAAAGAACCTACCAAATCTGCTAGGTAATGTTATAGGGTAACATGGGGTAAGACACTGAACAGACCCTTTAGCCAACCAGCAGCTTCACTATCAGAAAATCCTCACTATAAGCCCACAATCTTACCCTACTAGCTGGGAAAAGTGCCTTTCTCCTAAAATTTAACCCCTATAAAATGCAAATAGACAGTGAACTGGGGGGG
>JAPMOB010250299.1:0-14959 GCA_029875015.1 Lepomis gibbosus | reverse complement strand
CAGACTTGTTGCTTTGGTGCCAGCAGGCTAGATAATCCCAGTTAAATTATTTGAAAGAACAAAGAGATTCTGGTAGTGGTCTCCAGGGGAAAACTATAATTTCTAGTCAAATGACAGACGGTCAAACTAAAATGAAACTGGAGTTTTTGTCTTATTGAAAGTAATCAAACCAGGCTGAGTGGAGCTTTGGACCTGATCAGCCCTGAAAAGCCTCTCTTGTACAGTACCTACTTACAAAGCATCTTTCTTATATAAGATGGATTAACTAATCTGGAAATGCTAAAGATGATATTTGGTTATTACTCCGGCAGAAAGTAGTAAAGACGTTATTAATCCATTCTTCTTTACCTCCATAAAGGGTTGGCAAATAGTAGACAAAGATTGTGCAATGATGAAAATAGAGTCATAGCATGAACAAATAGATGGAGCTGAAAAAAAAGTCATTCGTCGTAGATCACTGCAGCAATAAAATATAATAAGGAATGTGACTGAACTGTTCAACCGCTGCTCCAGGAAAGACACACAGGAGCTGACTGCTGTCATCCACCTCCTTGACTGTGATTTAGGCTGCTTCAGGTGATTCTATAGTTCAGTTTTAACACACGTAACATTATTTTTATTATTTCATGGTACTGGACCAGGGAAATCACTAGATAAGTTCTATGGAGCAGAGGCCATACATTGTTGGTCTTAAAGCTGCAGTGGAGCCCAATCACATCGGACACATTCTGAAGGTTGGGAAAGGAAAGGGTACCTTCTCGTTGAAAGCCTGAAGTAGAACAGCAAGAGTTTTATTTTTCAGGCAGCCCAGAGTTAGCTGATGTGCAGCGGTCAGTCATTCATTTAGTTGCTGTGAATTGTGCCAGCTAGAGTTAGAGTGATGGAATTTACTGTAGCTACACTAAATTACCAGCAAGAAGAAATCCTAATAAAAGTGTATAGTGCAGCACTGCCTCCAGCCCTGCTCTTTCTGTTTGGATCCTTTTTAAGAAATAGATTTAGGGAAATACNTTTTTTTTTTTTTTTTGCATTCTTGTTGAGAGTTACATGTGAAGATCGATACCACTCTCAGATTCTCTTCAAACTCTGTGCAAGAAGCACAAAGTGTTTCCCAAACACATTAAACTTTACTTGTTTTTTGTTGTTGTTGTTTTTTAAAAAATCCTGCAGAACTCGGTGGATACAAAAGATGTGATGTGGCACACAGTCAGACACATTTCTGCCTTGAATCAAACTTTTTTCCACCCAATGCATCTAGTCCTGTCCTCCTTATAAAAACATAGCCTAGAAAATCGACCATATCAAAAAAAAATTCTCCTGTGTGATCAGGCCCTTGTGCAGTTTTGCACTGAAGTGACCCTCAGAGGAAATGAAAGATACTGCTGATAATCTAATCTTTGAATGTGTGAAGGACGTCATTACCAAAATATCACACAACAATGACGTCCACAAATCGTCCTCTCTGCTGTCTCCTGTTATTGACCGGTAAAGGTGAAATAGGGGATTGATTGTCATTGAGTCCTTTCTCTGGACAAAGTGACATTGTCAGTGATTACATGCGGTATATAAGTGAAGACATCTGACTAGAAACCATCACAGAATAATGGTAAAAAATTGGAGTCTTTGGAATCTCAACACATTACTATCACATTTAAATATACAGTAGTGTGAGCTTGAGGATAGATTAACATCTTCCCTCCACAATCTTTATTCCCCTCATCAAGAAAGAGCAGGGTCTAGAAACATCTATTTACAAGATCATTAGCAAGATATCATCCTTACATTTTGATAAAGGAAGCACAAAAACCCTGCTTGACTAATAGAATACATTTTCAGTTTGGCCTAATTTTCCTCCCCCATTATTCAGTGGAGACCGTTTGTAGCAGTTGAAGGTTAAACATTCGGTGGATGAGTTCAGCTCCTCTGTACACCTCTGCAGACAGAGATGTCATATGTGGGGATGCATGATGTACTAGGTGCCTAGTTTCTTGCTCTAATAGCCATATCATCCATGTAGTCGTGGTCGTTGGCCCTCATCGATTGGTTAGTCTAACAGCCGTTATGATGCCGCCACAGCGACAACAAACGCAAAGGCTGATGGACAGATCAAGATGCCCGCTGCCACTCAGCTCGCCTGAACGCAGTCATGTGTGAAATTGATTCAGCCGTTGTTACCTCCCCGAAAGGCTTCACTTTCACTCGCTTTCTGTCTCTCACAACAGTGTACAATATATATCTCATCATAAAAACACAGTACATCCCTGTACTAATGAGGACCTTGTCAACAACAAATTGATGTACAGTGTTTATGTGGCGTGATTCTGCTGCTCGAAATGTGCGTGTGATTGATGGAGCTGCCAATGCCAGGTTATGTGTGTATGTGTGTGTGTGTGTGGGGAGGGGGGATTAAAGATGCTCCACATGCTTACTCATTTTCAAACCTGACACGGTGCAGCTTTGTGGAAAGTTCAACCACATCCTGAGACCACCTCTCTATCAATCATTGTCATTTCAGCTGTTTAAATAGTTCAACAGCATCAAAATAGCCTCATTAAAAACTGGAAAGTGCAGATGGCTGGGTAAAATGGGGCATTCATTGTAGTGTTACAGCTTTTTGAAGTAAATCATGGCGTAATGCTCCCTCTAGTGGCTCAACCTCTTTATATTTTGAACACATTCCTATTTGAGGATGTGCTCTGCTTTTCATTTTGAAACAGGCAGGAGTCAGATGCCAAAGAACAGAAAGTTATCCTGCCGTGCAGGTATATTAATTAACACAATGATGAAAGTTTAATTCAACATCTGCTTTTCTTGAATGGCTGACTGCCTACCTGAACTGTTGATATTCTATAGGCTCTAAGGTACTAAAAAAGAACACTGCAGGCTCAGGACACTTTTTCTGTTGCATTACACAGGATTGGGCCTCCTGAAAAGCCACTGAATCATAACAGCGAAACAAAACTGAAGCAGAGAATGGAAGGCTTCCAACTGTCATTATCCTCTGGCCCTATTTACTTAATATGAACCGGCAAACATGTGTTCAAAATTTCAAAACAGACCGTTGAGATGACATTATCATTTTTTTCTTTTCTATTCCTCAAGGTTTACAAGCTAGTTTCACTTAAGTATTGTTTAAATTCTTTACTGACAAAGCAAAGCCACATAGGGTTTAAGGACACAAAAATGTACTGGATGTAAGGGTGATCTGACTCGCCTTGTTTTAGGAAATATACAGTAACTCCTCATCTTCATAAAACCTGTGTATTTTTAGATACAGTGGCAAAACCATCTCCCCTGACATCCTGTACGGTAAGTGACATTAGGACAGTGACATAAAATACGTTAAGCTTAAAAGGCTATACTGTGTACACTATGCTTTCCAATCAATAGAATATTCATCCAATAATAAAATAAAAATCTAATTCAATTCAGTGCAAAGACATCAGTGTTATGCTTTTACATTCTTGAATTATTAATTGGATTTCTAATAATAAATGGTATACGTAACTCACTGCAGTCATACAAAGTGAGAAGTAAAGAACTGAGGACACTTAAGGCTGCTGTTGTGGAGTGAACAGACTTATCTGTATGTTGGTTGGGACATACTGTCCATGGTATCACACTGTACAGGAAGCATTTCATGTCTAACATCTTGAGGGAGATGAACCACTAGAGGGAACAACATGCTGTGTGGTTTCAGATGGTCAGAATCAGATGGGTCTCAGTACAACATGCTCAAACAGGCTGATTTGCACTTGTTATCAGTAATTCCCTAAGTGGAAGATAGATGGATAGCAGTTCATTGTGTTAAAGAGTACTTGTGCTCTGAGAGTGGGTGATTCAGGATCTCCAGCATGGAGGAATACTTTCATTTTGTGAGCCTAATCATTCTTTTCAGTTCATGAGCCTCTCTCGAGAGATTAGCACAGTAACAATGTAGGTCTACCCTCCATATTATTATTCTTATCACTCATCTGTCTGCAATCTTGCCAGTTAGGCGGATCACTGATTTACAGTGGGGACTGATGTAAACACAGATGCTTTAGCAACAAAAACTGACAATAATGGGCCTCAGCTTTCCTCCCAAATTTGGTCACAAATTTATATGTACTGTATTACTGTATTTTGGAAAAGCTGGAAGACACTTAACCCTGAACTCATTGCATGCTGGGGTATGTTCTGATTATACCTTTCGCTTACAGATTGTGCAATGAAGGATTCATCTCATTGTTTAATCACATCTACACTTAAACAGTTTGTCTGATACTGTATGCACCATGTGTAAAAATATTTGGAGGAATTATTTCAATTCAATATTCTTTTCATGCACTGGTATATCTGTATGCTTTCATGTGTAATAAGACCTCACTTAACCCAGTTTTTGAATGCCATAGGCCAAGATAATTAGTGTGTAGGTCCTTGGTAGTTAATAGGATAATACATTCTAATTTGTATTAAACTTTCAAGCACAGATGCAAGTCATTTAGGGGGTTATTAATCTTTAGGGTGAACAATGACGCCATAATTCCCCATGTTTGTAACAACAACTAAATTGAAAAGCCTAAAAGTTCTCCTCTTTTCTGCTGGTGCATGTTTGTGGAGTGATTCCTGGAGTGATCTTGATGAAACCCTCAATAACAACACTCAAAAGTAGGTGCACCAATTAAAGCAATATTTAGAATATTAGATAAGCCACACAAAGACAGCAATAATGTAAACAAAAGCATAGAACATGATCAACATACAGTACAATACCTTAAATAGCTTCCTTATATAAACTAAAACTTCACCAAAGGACTCGCTACAATGCTTTTCCATTATGTAAGAATTTAAGATAAACACTTTAATTAATTAAACACATAATCAAACACTAACAGACCCTTGAGTTGTATTAATTATTTTAACAAAAGTGGAGAACCTCTGATTTCCTGCCACATTTGCTGAATGGAATGGATTTAAAATGAACATTGTGTATTGTGTACTTATTGATGCCACATTGTATTTATCTATGAGGTGACAACAAGCTATGGTACAAAACTGTACACATTATTTAAACTTGAACTGTTTGTTATTTCCTCAAGTTGTTACAATTCTGAAAAAAGTATTTTTTGAACTAATGGTTTATTTAGTAGTCCTTATCCAGCGCACTGTTTTGAAAAAACATAATTAAACATGTAAGACAAATCCCTGCTTCATGTCATAACTTAATTTGGTAAACCGGCAACAAATATACTGTGCTCAATATTGAAGTCATTTTCTTGTGTCAGTTAAAGTACAATTGTACTGGACATTTACCAGGTGTATGTCAAACTTTTTGGATTTTAAGCCAGTATACAGTATACCCTATTGGCTGTAGAACAACCTGTAAACATATTGTTATTGGCCTACTGTATTATCGTTGACATGGCAAACATGTTAGCAAACAGTTGCTCATTTTCACATACAGAAGCAGCATTAGCATTCAGAGTTGAGGGTCAGTCTAATTGGCAAAAGACCAATATTCATTCTCCCCATTTCATTGATTTGACCAACGACTTAGGAAAATGGTTCTTGAGCTGCTAAATGCCCCACAGTGTTCACCAGCAAGTCGCTCACTTTGACTACCTACTGTTTGGTGCAGAGCAGCAGATTTATCAGAGCTTTCAGGTCTGAAAACAGCTGACGGCTTCATGTGGAAATAAGGCAGAGTGAACCAAAACAGTACATTATGAGTATTTTCTTTTCATGCCACTTTCTACTTCTACTTCACCACATCTCAGAAGGAAATACTGTACTTTTTACTTCACCACATTTATCTGACAGTTTCAGTTACTAGTTACTTTACAAAGTAAGATTTTTACACACAAAACATAAACTTTTTCAAATACGATATAAGTCTTTTAAAGTTTGATAATAAGTACATCTAGTCCATTAGTTAACTGACAGAAATTTAACTGACGACTATTTCGATTGTTTAGGCCTTTTTAATGTAAAAACATTTTTTAATCATTTTGAGGTTTGGACTGACAAAACAAGTATTGTGAATGTTTCATGTTTGGCCAATTGTCTGCGCAATTGTGCCAAAAATTCTCACTATTTTCAGACACATTAATGCATGATTGATACTAATCTAATGATTCAATATACAGTATAATAGTATAACAATCACAGGAGACATGTTTCTCTCTGCTTTGAGAAATTTTTCTTTTAATACACTTTCTGATTACGCTTAAATACTTTTACTAGTAACATTTCCAATCCAGTACTTTTACTTCTAACACAGTATTATTTCAGTGAGGTATTAGTACTTTTACTTAAGTAAAGGATCTCAATACTTAATTCACCAATGGACACGTGAGATATAAATATATATAAATGTTACTGCGACTGCTGGAAGCTCCCTGTCATGATATAGTGATTACATTAAACTATTCGTTGGCTAAGAACAACTGTCAGATAAGCTGCTTGCTGCATTTAGCTAAAAGCATGCAGGCTAGATAGCGGGCTAATCTGCTAAGCTTATAGGAAAAAACAAGGGCAGATATTGACTGAATTAACAGGAAATAAAAAATGTACTGACAGGTGGCATTAACGTGAAAGGCAGCACCAGACTTGAGCATGTGAACAAGATCTATTCTAAAATTTAGAGGTTTGACAATAAAGGGACAATATGTATTCACATAACGTGGCCACTTAAAATTCATACATTGTTTGTCTCTTCCTAAGCATTACAGATCAACAATGGTCTCTTTATTTTATTTATGTATATAAGTATTAAGAGAAAGATCAAAATTCAAAATAGAGATAAAAATTTTACTACAAAATACAAAAGTGGATAACAAGACCTGTCGACAGACAAAGCTGTAAGTGTCTCCTTCCCCTTTCTGTGGACACAAGGAAGGGAAGGGAAGGATCCAACGGCAGCTGGTAAGTCAGCGTGCCAGTTTTGTGTCACAGCTCATCATATAATGCTGGAGACTACCATTGGCATCCTCCCGTAAAGAGCAAGGAAAAACCTGCATAATGAGAGATCTACATAGCTTTAATATCTTCCTCTTGACAAGTGGTAATGTTAATTTTAGTTAAACTTAGAGGAGCAGTACATATTGAATTAAACAAGAAGTTTTGTTCCATTACTCCACTCCGCTTTGATGCAGGTGATTACAACTGCATTGATCAATATATTTCTATTAACAATGGATCATCTGACTACATTTAATGTGAACTCTGTAGTTCCGCTTAGCTCTACAGAGGGTTTTAGCTTCTTTTAGCTCATTGTTTTGGAACACAACTTTAGTTTTTACTTTCACTCTGATCGCTCTTAATAACCTCAGATAGCTGTTTTACGTGAAAAGTGTCTGTTAACACTGTTCCTGCCCTGCACCAAACAGCAGACTGACAAAGTTAGAAACTAGCTTGTGAGCATAGCATTTAAAGGTTTGACCCGCCCATGTTGAGGCCAGAGGTCAGACAAGCCCAGTGAAGGCCACTGACTGTATAAATAAAAGGTGGAGGCAGTTGACAACAGGAAATTTGAAGTCATGTTTTGTGAAAACATATGTGATGAAATCTTTGTTTTTTGTTTGTGGAAATTGTATTATCATGTTATGTTGTTTTAGTAAAGATAATGTAGAAGTCACCCGCTTGATCTCTGGACCTCTTTATCAGGAGCTACTATAACTTAATGTACAGCGCATTCAGCCTGTAAATATATATATGGTAGGTTATAGTCCATTCTCATGAGAAAAGTAAACACCATTATGTGTCTGAATGGGTATTAACTGTAAAATATTTATTACATTTATAAAAATGAAGGACTCACCTTTCAACAAATATTTCATGGACTGGAATGTATTGTAAGCAAAAATACACACATAGGCCTATTTCAAAAAGCTGTGACTGAGAAAGGAATCACATTCAACAAATTTTTTAAATTCACTTACCATTAATTTACCATTAGCCTCTTCAAACTTTTGTGTCAGTTTCACTGTCTGCAAACATAGGTAATCCATTCCCAATGTTTCAACTCACGTCAGAGTTCATTATACAGCAACAATTGAACTTTTTTTCTGACAATACCTCGCCCATTCTGGGATTATGTTATGTAAGGAATAATGTATGGCGAGCAGCTCATTATTTAAGCAATAGCTCACAACAGTCTGTGGTTTGTGATTACATATGGGGGTGTTGCGTCCGGGCCACAGCGCCGCCTGGTTGCAGCTACTTTTCCGACCAGAAACAGCTAATACGAGCTATACAGTGTACAGCACCAAAAAATGTAATAAATGCAATAAAAAGGGCCGCTTATAAAGTGTGGCAACAATCTCATTTATATTATTCAGTCTAACTCATTAACCATTTCGTTATCATGTATTACATTTAGCTGTGTTGAAGTTGCTGAGCCTCCGGTAAGGTACAAGAAAAATAACGTTACTGAAAAGCAGACAGGCGAGCTAATGGATTAGTTCAACCTCAAGCTGATAAAAATATTATTGTAACATTGCAGTGGGAGTTTACCTGAGTTTCCAGCATGCTGTGTGAAACTGTCTCCCTGTCTTTCTATAGCCACTTTCACACTGCCTTTTTCCCGGGAGTATTGTCCCAATATGCCGGCTTGCTGCACTATATGAAAGGTACAGAGCCAGTGTTGGTCTGCCTCTGAGCCGGGAACACTAAAGTAACAGAGCCTGAACATCTCTGGTGATGCCGGTGTTGCTGTGTGTACTGTATGAAAGCTGTTGTGTTTCGTATAATGCTCACTCATCTGGTTTCAATCTTTAAACTATGATCATGTTTTAGGTATGCTGTAGGTATTTAACATACAGTTGTGTCTAATTGATGGTTTTTGAATTTTTTTAAACAATTCCTCTGTGGCACAGAGGAAAAACTTATATACTTGAAAAGTAGGATCATTGTTGGTTCTGTTTTTTTCATGGAACTTTTTGTCAGTATGAAAGATAAAGAATATGCCTGGCCTAATCCTTTTAACTCAAGCTTAAATATATCCCAACAATGATTTCTAAATGTTAAATATATTTATCTATGTGGACAAGCATTACACGCATACCAAAGTTTGACTGACACAACGGCTAAACTTTGGTAGACATTTTACAAAAACTGCTGAGAGATGTGGTGACCGGATTACGGCGAGAACTCTCGGTTTTCTGGACGGCTGGAAATTTCCACCCACTGTGTTTTGGACAGGTAAGAAGATGTCATTTCTAATTAAACAAACACATCACTGAACAACTATAAGATAGTAAAAGAAAAATACTTATCATCATATATTGTATTAATTATAAGCGTTTCTACACCCTTTTAATCAACGAGTGCTCATGTGTAGCATGTGGCAGTCCAAAATGGCTGTGTGCAACCAAAAAACAAAACCCATAACTTTTTCTTATAATGTAACGTTACATTTTAGAATTTTATATCACATTGGTATATCGTTATAGCTAGAAATACTGCTCAGCCATGTGGAGGATTTATTTACTGTAAATAAACACAACTCTCCTAATTTGCTGAATTACTGTACAGATTTAATTAATACCAAAAAACACCAAAAATCAACAGAATGAACATGAATAACAATAACCAATTAACACTTCACAATCTTATAATTCTAACAATAACAATTCATAACTATGTGATACATATTGTAGTATGTACATAGTAGTATATTATTTTAATTAAACTGGCTATTTGTTATACGTGTGTGAGTAATATGTGTGTTGATAAACTATTTTACATTTAATCACTGTAAATTTAACTAATTATTTTTATTATTGATTACTTACATACATTCCATCTATTTAGACATTGAAACCATATTTGTGATATTGCCTTTCCATCAGGGACAGCATCTGCATCCACACACACATAATGTGGCCCACAAAAGTCATACTGAATCCACTCATCCACCTCTAAGGTTGACCCTGGTGGCAAGATGTTTCTGCAGATGACACTATAGCTTCCATCGTCCATTGCAGGTTGCAGGTGATGATTCTTTTGCTGCCTTTTGTTGTCTTGCCTTTTTCTCTCCCCTCTTCTTCTCTTTATTCTCTAGTTCCTCCTCCTTTTTCCCTTGTTTTTCTTTTTCATCTATGTTAAGCCTCCTCATCGCTGGTGATGACCCTAGTTTGTAACCCCCCCTGTTTCTGGCCAAAGTTGGGTGTGATGAAGATTTCTGCCAACGATTTGGGAATGAGGCCAGTTTCAACGAGGTAATATTTTCGGCTCCCGTTGCATGGTGTGCCAACAGAATGTCTATCCTCTGGGCTGGCAGGTGACAGGCTCATGGAGGTTGGAGCACCAGTGCAGGAAAAGGTGGACACATCAGCTACAGTGGGCACGAACTTTATAAACTAGATGTAGATTGCTCAAGTTAAAAACCGGTATTCTCCACATTAAGTTAGATTTAAGTTGTATAACACAATTCATTGGAATATTTTAGGGAATACAATAAAGAACCTAACCTGTGTCATGTCCATGGCTTCTTTTGACAGAGGATAGATGCCAGTCTTCCTAAATTCTGCTATGATTTAGTCTGCTGTGACAGCCTTTTCATAGACATGCTTCAGCACTGGGAAGTCCCCTCTTACCAGGCCCATGCGACTGGCGAGGGTGCTAACACTCACCCTTCAGGGGGTTGCAGATGTTTATTATATGGCAGCTACCATGTGCTGGACAAGAGGGCATTCTTGATGGGCATATTTAATGAAGTGGTTCAGCCATTTCATAAATATCTCCGTGGTCATATAGCCCTTTTCTGTGCAACCATAAAGGCTGTTTCCTGGTCCATCTAAGGCATACATCACACTGGGAAGGATGCAGATTTAATAATAAAGTGAGGGACATTTATTCCGGCTGGACTGACAGCCAGGTGCACAGTAATGGGTTCTCTTGTGGTCATTTTTCTTTGGACCGTCTCATTGTAGTTCCAGATTTGAGGAGGCTTGACATTTTTCAAACAACAAAAAAAATTTCTCTGTTGCCTCAATTGTGGCAGCAAGGACCCTCGGCAAGGGAGTCATTGAGTTGTCACTCAGGCCTGTCTCCTGGTTGACCAGAGTCTTCCGGCTGCTGTCCTTAATTATTTGGAAAATCGCACGGAATACCATGATGTTCGAAATACAGTTAGTCTACGTTAATGATTTGTCTATAGTCAGCTGGCACTCGACAGTTTGTGGCACGAAAGATGTAGGCTCTTAAATTCCTGTCAGAGATGCAAGTGCGATGAAAATACAAAGTACATAGTGAAAGCTAATAAACTCACTTTGGTTATCGAGTCCCTAATTTGCATATTAGTTCCAAGCACACACACAAAAAGTAAAAAAAATTTTAAGATTTAAAATTTAAGGCCTTATTTTTGGAATATGAAATTTAACATTTTTAAAATAATTTTACCCTGTCTTCAGTGTCACTGTTTGTGAACCGACCAATCACGGCCTGGATGGGGAGGCACATTTAAAAATATTGACAGATAGGCATCATTTACACTGCCAAGCTGCAAACTTCAAGATAAGAGTTTAGTTATACTTTGTTATAAAATTGACCAGACTAATTATACATATAATAAAATCACAATAATCACTTTCCTATTTAATTGTAAAAAGTGTGATCTAAACAGCTGTAAATGAAATTTTTAAGATGGTATTCATATGTTAACATTTTGCATATGTTAGCATAAAGTAAAAAATGAAAGCTTGATGTATACTGTTTTATTTTGACATTTCTTTAAGAGACAAATGTGACATTAACCGAGAAGTTACTCTGTTGTGAAAAACAAAGAATTATCTGCACACTTAATAGTTTTGAAAACCCGTAGGTCATGTCGTTCATTGCTAACTTTGAGAGGGTCTTATGCAGCTTACATTGTATAGATGCACCTATTTACTACAAGTGCATTTGATCTCAGAGTTTGCAATGTCACAATAAATACCACCTAGTGGGATTCATAATTACTCTGTGCAGGTCAGTCTTTGTTTCATCACTGACCCACAGGATGGTTTAGATGTGCACACATTCTTGTGTTGAAACTAGATTTATATCAGAGCAGCAAACAGGGCACTCATCAAAACTTTAGGCTCTGTTACTGTATGGCTCCTTTATCTTTAGGTATAAGGTAGAAAGTAAAAATACTCCTGCACACAGAAATAAACTATAAAATATAGCATAATTACTTTTCAACTTTTTGAAATATGTTGGGAGTATTTTCACTTTTCAACTTATACTAGACTGATGTTCTTTAGCAAGAGTTCAGCTTTAATTTTTCATGTTTTATTTGTGGTATACGATTAGCTTTTCAGTAAGTAGTAAAAACAGTGACTGCTAATATATTTAGAATTTTATACAATGTGAACCATAAACCATATCTTTTTCAAATGGACTGGTAACACAAATATGGACAATATATAAAACAAAAAGTACACAGAAGGAAAGAAAGCCTTTCCACATCAGTCCACGCTAACAGTACAATGACTCGGCTTCCCAGGTCAGGGGGCAACAGGTGTGACATCTGATCCACAGTGTGATGAAAATGACTAATAAAAGCTTCAGGTGATGAAAACTAAGTCTTCAAAACTAAGCTCAAATGGAAATGTTAATTTTATAACGTAATTTACTCCAAAAGGTTAATCTTTGATATATTCTAGATTCCTTACACAAAGTGAAGCATTTCAAACCATTTTTGGTTTCATCTTGATGATTACAGTTAACAGCTCATGGAAAGCAAAACTCCAGTATCTCAAAATGTATGTAACAATTTTAAAATGAATACATTTCTGTATTATAAATTATACAGAAATGTCAAATGGAGAAGAGCTCTCTAATCAGCTAATTAACTCAAAACACCTAAAGGTCTCTGAAGCCTGTAATCTCTCAGTCTGGTTCTGGTGCTCACAATGAACTTTTCCACAGTATTGTAATTACTTTAGATGGTCCTCTAAAAGATACCTCAGTGTTTTAATTTTGACAGTACTATTTTGTCACATACGTAGGAGAAAATGGAACAAGGGAGACAGTCTTTAAATGTTTTGGTGTTTTCCTTTTAAGACAATTTAATATCAGCTGATGTTCAGTAGCAAAGACTAGTAATGTAACGTGCAATATACCAATCACTGAAAGATATAAAAATCTTGTGACAAATATAAAAAGTACCTTTCTCTCGCAAGTTTACTATTCCAGACAATTATCTCGCACAGCACTGCCGACAGCAGCAATGTTATTCAAAATAGTGGTGGGAATTAACTAATGTGATAACAACCATGGCTAACGTTTTACAAGCTAAATAGCTTCTGTTGAAAAGTTGAAAAAGTTGAAAAAATCTTTAATGTCCCCGAGGGGCAATTCGGTTCACGACATGTAGCCGACATATACACAGTCATACACATAAACACATATAAAACGCCTTAAAATAGTAGTAGATAAAAACAGCAAATACACATATCCCTATAGTTTGTTGAGAAACCCAACAGCTAATGGTACAAACGATCTTAAGTATCTGTTGGACCTGGCCTGTTTTCGATAAGTATACCTCCTTCCTGATGGTAGGAGGCAAAACTCAGCGTGTAATGGGTGAGTGGTGTTAGCCAAGATGGCCTTTGCCCTTTGTGTGGCTCTGGCCTTAAACATATACTCAGTACTGTTGAGATCAATGCCAATTATTTTTTGACATATGCTCACAATTTTTCCCAGTCTGTTTTTGTTAATTACACTCAAATTGCCAAACCAACAGACCATAGCAAAAGTTAAAATTGACTCAACAAAGGATGAATAAAAAACTTTCAAAAGTGATCTGTCTACATTAAATCTATTCAACTTTCTTAAAAAAAAGAGTCTCTGATTGGCTTTTTTACATATGTTATCTGTCATGTTAACTAAGGACACAGTTAGCTTATTAGTTTATGACAAGTAACATGTAACGTTAATCAAGTGACATCCAAATAAACAAGTCATAACTAATGTTATATGTAAAAGTTAATTGATTTTCTTCAAATTGTTTGTTTGAGATGTAACGTAACCTACTTGTAACGTTAATTAATAACTGAGTCATAGTGAACTGCTAACACTGGCCTCAACAAAATCTAACGGAAGTGTTGCAAAATAATGTTGCCACATTTATATATTAAATTATTTTGCAACGGATAATGCTCAGCGCAGTAATATTATTTTATATGTCCAATAGGATGAAAGCCTTTAAACACTGTGTCTGTTTTGTCGGTTCCAAAACAAAGCATAGGTCTCCCTCTGACTCAAGCCTTTCTGATGTTTTCTGGTTTGTCCTGTCAGCACATGAAACATTATTGTTGGTTTTTATCCTTATGTGGAGTCTTTGTTCGAGTTTGTTGTGCTGGGAGCCAGTTGTTTCATAGTTTAGCGGACTCTATGTCATTACTTACGTGTTGTTACTGTGTAGGGACTAGATTCAGAAGGCAAGAGGCTCGGGAGAGTACATGCAGTCACAGTCAAGGGTTTTCATGGAAAGTCTGATCCGGGAAAGTCTGATGAAACCTGATCCGGGTCTTTACATAGGATAAAGCATACTGGCCATCAGAGGTAACAGAAAAACCTGGCATGAAAAACAATAAACATAGAATAATTGAGTCTATAAATAAATAATACTAACTTTCAAATTACTTCAATAGAAGTTAATAGATTATTTTTAGTTATTAAGAGACAGCAGCAAAGGTTTTTTGCCAGTTTAAGATCTGGTGGACTAACTGTTAAAGAATCAGGAAACTCAGATCAAACAGCCACATCAGTCTCTGTCTATTGAGGCTGTAGGAAAAAGTGTAACATTTCAACACTGGCAGCGGACGGGCGTGTGCGTGAGACAAGACCGACAGGGGATCGCGCCAGTTACACAGAAGCTGTTGCCATGGTTACCTTGCAGAGCGCTCTGTTATAAGAGTAGCGTAGCCCTTTAAGGGAGGGTTCAGTGTGCGCATGTGTAAGCGTAGCCGGTGTGTGTGTTGACGGA
>JAPMOB010250298.1:0-16584 GCA_029875015.1 Lepomis gibbosus | reverse complement strand
CACACACACACACACACACACACACACATAAACACGTACACAAAGTTAGGAGCAGCAACTGGCCTGTATCAGAACCTAATGAATAATACTAAAGAGCTAGCAGTTGGGGTTCTCCGTGTGTTGTTCTGTAATGCCAAGAGCAATAAAGATTTTTATTACCATGTCTTTATAGCACCAGACATAAGCTCCTATGGAATACTTAGATATTTTATTAGCTGACCATTCTTTATTGTCTAAAATGAAGTTGCATATTAATTTATTGTATTATTTATCATGCTAGTCAACATGTGTAAGTATTAACCACGATATGATGTTTCATTACCTTAAAATCCTGAGGAATTAATGTTGCTGCATTAAAACACTGCAGCATGTCATTACTAATCAGCTATCAGCAATGTGCTCATGACATAATAAATAAATCTGAATTTGGGAACAATCTGGAATCTTGACGAATTATGCTAAATGGTGGCCCTCTTTTATTAAACTACATAAAGAATTTCAATCATATCAAACACTAAGTTCTGTAATGTGTTATGTGAAGTAGCCTACAGCCTCAAGAGAGTTTGATACATGGACTTACTACTGCAACAATACGTTAGCTATTTTTTAGAGGAGAGGGGGCAATCCACTTTATTTGGCACCGTGTGGGCATAAAAAGAATAAATGTACTTCCAGAAGCGGAAGCTCCAGCTAGATCACCAGAGATAATATAGTGGGATATAATGGGCCAGAAAGAAATACTAGAAATGTGGATTTATGTTTTCTCAAAGCCTAACAGTGTATCCAGACACATATGAAACAATGTTACACACTTGCCTGTAGTGTTAGAAGTGATTTGGCTTGGTGGAGTGACACACTGTGTATTATGGTTGTTCTCTGTGTACTGTTGTCCAGCTGTTGAAGTAGCCATTAAAGTGGACAGAAGGTGCTGTCCCTGTTCTTTTACTTTACCAACCTCCCAGAAGAAGTTTTCATGCACTTCACAGTAGCCACTGTTACAATATGAGGTGGGAGCATAACAACATAACTTTGTGGCTCTGACTTGCAGAGTGTCCCTATCTGAAAAACTAGTGTTAAGAGCTCAATTATTTTTAGTTTATATAGTGCACACATGGTGCATAGTCCTAAAGTGGGGAAATGGTTGTGCTGTACTTTGATGATCATCTTATGAAATATGATGCACTGATATTGATGAAAATAGAAACAGTATGTACAATATTAAAATGAAATGCTTACATGTTTAAAACAATAATAATAATAATAATAATAATTCAATAATCTAGTTGATATATATTATATTCCTGTATATTATATTCTCCATAACATCTGATTTTACATTTTGTTGCTAATACCTCTGCATGTCTACGTAAGTAGAATTTGAATGCAGAGCTTATAATTGAATAGATTTTTACTAGATAGATTTTTACTTTTACTAATAAGGATTTGAATACTTCTTCCATCACTGCTCATAATTCTTTTATTAAAATTTCACAGACTCAGGCCTTAAACTATGAATTAAAGTCTTGACTGTGTGAACCCATGACATAAGGTACATGCTACTGCTGGCACACTAAGCCCCCACATCACTCCAGCAGACCGTGTGGATGCTGCAGTTAAAGTGCAGGGATTGACTGCTGTGACCTCCGGTCAACGATCACCGGGAGCCGCTGCGTGTCGAGCCATCGGCCCTGCCCTGACTGCAACTGCAGACCTCAGACTCACCAGCATTACGTGGCTGGAAATTTTTAAATCACAGCAGTTTCATCAGACTGGCCTCTTGAAAAATGTCCACTTCAGAAGGTGTGAAAGGAGGATTTACTAAGGAGTGAGATGACAGCCCTCTGAGGGGCGATAATACACACTACCAGCCTCTTATAGTAACAGCAGAGATCAATGCTGATCATCGCAGCTAATCCAGTCAACAGAGCTATAATGTTAATCCTCAGGGTAAACAGTTCATCTGACATCATATTCTGTCTGTTAAACAGCATCACTAAATAACTAACTGCTGTCACAACCACAATCACAAAACCACTATCCTGTGTGTGTGTGTGCGCTCTGTGAAAAAAGCAATCTGTGAAATGTAAAGAGAAATTTCAACGATGTACTTATAGCACATAACATCACCATTTTGTTATCTAACCCCTCACCATTCACGTCTAGTCATTATCACAGAGCAAAGCCGTGTCCAGATCCTCTCGTAACAAACCTGAAGATAATCTAAGCTGTTCAAATATTGAACTTTAAAACCCACAGAGACTAGCTCAGGCTGCTGCCCTCTCTCCTCTGTGATCTCTCTTATCACAGGGCAGCTATTGCTGTGATGACACCCCAGCAGCACCTTGCTGATGGGAGACCTCCCCTTCGCTATTTGGCTTAAGTATATTTCTCCCCAAGGACCCTCTTCTCTGTCTTACTGCAGCCACTCAAGTGGAGTTTGATTCATTGGACTGTATTCTTTGTTTCTAGAAGATGATTTTACGATCATTTTATTAGCAGCATAAAAGCTGAATCATTTCATCTCCCTCTCTCTGCAGAGGTAATTAGTCTGCTTTATGAAAATCAAATAAATTAAAGTGTTAAAAAGCTTTCATTGAGTCACAGAGGAGCTTAGAATTTACACGACTGATAGAGTATCACTTCTCCAAGTTTCTAGAAGATACGATGTGCCTATAAATATATAGGTAGTGTCATGAGTGTGTATATTCGTGTATGTCTCGGTTGTGAGTTGACAGGCTGCCTGGGGGAAAGAGAGGCCTGATGGGTATTATGCAAATGAAGCCAGCTGTTTGCTGCATTGGCAGACTCCTCATAACTCACTTCTAGTTCTGCTGGAAGTGAGAAAATATTTTATCCCTGTTTCCCTCATCGCCACATTCTCTCCTTCCTCTTCTTTATTTCCTCGGAGAAGGTATTTCTATACACTGTAACTTTATATACACCCTTCTCCACATTTTACCACCATTCCCCCGTGTCTGGCTGACTATCCATCTGCACTGTTACAGTAATGAATGTACAAACAGGGAAAGCTTCCTTAAGCATTTGTTGACTTCTGGAGTGCACAGTAAATTATTCTGGAGGCTCTGTATCCATAACTCGCTAAAAAAAAACAAACAAACAGTTTTCCATGAATAGGTCTCAAGTTAATTCAGATATTTTACTACTGCAGCCACTCAGTCATTAGAAACTGTTTGTCCTCATTATTTCATCTTCTATCTTTGGTGTTTTCTCTCCAATATTTCCCTTCATTTCTCAGTTTTGACTCTGCACTCACTTCAAATCAAAGAGGCTTCACTGGGACAGTAAAATGGATTTACATTCAACACTCGTTCCTTTTCTTCTCTCCTTCTGACGCTCTCTCTTCCCTGTCCTCGCTCACATGACAACTCCGCTGTGGTTTCAGACGTAGTCGCTGATGGGTGTTTCCCCTATTACGTTACAAGGTTAAGCATCTAAAGAGATTCATTGTTTAATTCTATTTGTCTATATACATTTTGTTTTTCTGGCTTTTTTTACTGCTTTATTTTTTGGAGAGCCAGAGGAAGCTGTAAACACTGACATAATAGCACTTTATTAAGATGCTATGGCTAACTCGTTTTTAAAGCGCTGCCTGAGCAATTTTAGCATACGTTAAGGTTGTGTTTCTGCCCACCAGATGAACGCCCGTCCAGTATTCACTGTCATTTTAGCTCGGTAGTGCTCTCCACTAACTCCTAAGGGAACTTTCTGCCTGTTTAGCTGCTAAATGCTCCATTACGTTCGCCAGTAAGTTGCTAACATCTGCATTTGTCTGCTGTTTCTTGCTTGAAGGGCTGTAAAACTAAAACAATGAGCTGAAAGATGCTAAAAGGTTTTGTAGAGCATTAGGTGATTGTGAATTCTTCGTGGGTCCATCACTAAGAACAAACTCTTTCACATTACTCATAGTCATTTAATGCATTGCTAATTTGAAAATATTGATTACTGCGGCTTTCATCCTTTGACCCTTCACTCTAGAAAGCTGGCAAAGTGCTGTTTGGATTGGTGAGAAGGTAGTAAATGTCCGCAAGCTCACCACTGTAGCTAGAAATAACTCTTTCTAAGCATGGCAGAAGGATCTTAATGCAGTGACTCAGTAGAGCTGAAGCTGATTTGCACTGGCCTATCTAATTCAAAGATGTAGCAAATTAATATGCAAATTAGCAAATGAAATCATCTGGCACCTTCCACCAGCACTTATGGCTGCTTTGCCTCCAGCGTCAGCGACACAGATGTCAACATTACGTCTTTAACCCATCGGGACTGAAGTTAGCGACTAAAATATTCCGGTGACATTCGCACCCTTTCTCACTTTACTCAATGTGATATTATGTGCCTAAAAAAAATAAAGAGATGCTGCAGTTAATTTGTTAAATCAGAACACGACTGTCTGTTATCTTTAGAAATAGGAGCAAAAATACAAAAGCCACCTTTTAGAAATGCATTTTGACTAAACGTGATTGGTTCTCGTGCTGTGACAATTTAAACTGGGTTTGCATCGCAACCTATTACTCTTTAGGTTTCAAACTGCCTTGTAAAAGCTGTCCCAAGGTAACCCTTTTCAGCATATATTGCTAAGTGCTTTCTGCTGCTTCAGAACAGAACAGAGTCTGCTGAAACATAAAGAACTTTGACACATCTCATGTTGGAGGGCAAGAAGCCAAATGTAGCAGAGAGAAAGTCCATCTGCATTCAGTTTAACCAGCTTCTTAAGCTGACATCTGTTTTTTAAAACGTATATTCACACATTCACTTTTATCAAGCTGGTGTGCTATATAAACGCAGGATCTTTTCATGCAAAGAGGCATAAATGAATGCTTTCTCTGAGAGCAGAATTGATTTGGTTGGTGTTAGCCTCATGGTGATTACTGACTGGAGGTCTTAGTCTACCCTGCTTCTTATTTACCGCTACATTAGTGGTGAGGCGCCATGTGCACCTCTACACACGCCTGACGGAAACACCACAGCAGGGCTTCAAATCAGTGTGAAATTACATCAGCTCTATACTTTGAACTACATGTAAATGAAACTTGTCACAGAGCCGGTGGAAATGTCACCTGTCACCTCCATGTTTACCTTCTTGCGGCCTCGCTGGCAGGGCCTCACAAATATACTTGTGTATCCACTTGACTTGGATGTTGTTTACCTGAATGAGAATGCGGCGGAGACTGTAAGCAATCGATGTCACTAAAAGCATAGCGACAGCTTGACTTCAGGTGAAGAGTTTCTGTAAAGTGTTCTTCTGCTTCTCCGTCCCCGTTGAGGATAAAAGCTAAGATTTTTTAAAACTTCTATTAGAATACAATTTCTGTACAAGCCTTTTGAATATATGTGACTTTGTAAGAGTTAGTTTCTTTAAAGGATCTTTGAAAAAGGTATTTTTACACGTGATGTAAATTGTTGGTGGCTAGAAGCGACAATCCCGCAGATAATTATAACCTGACTCTGCAGCTCTCCTCAGCTCAACCATGCGTTTTAGCATCTATCAGCTCACAGTTTTGGTTCAGTCCCATTGCTCTCATTAACCTTCAGTCACAGCAGCAACTGTTTTCAGCGCTCTAAAATTCGACTGTACATCTCCAGCCCAACACCAAACAGCAGGCAGGCAAAGTTAGCACAACTCCAAATTAATTCTAATGTTGCTCTGTGTATGCTACATGTATATATATGCAATTGTTTGCTAACTCATTTGCTTTGTAAGTTAATATATGTATATTAATAACAGCATGTTCCGCTGTCCTCAAGTGGCCAAACAATTAATAAATGCTGCGTCGAAGGCTCCGACAACAGACAACTATTTTCCTGCTATCAGCTTCTAACTATGAGTGAGTGGGTCCCAAATGAACAAACCATTTTCTCTTGGAGTTCAAACTGTTTTGGTTATTTCACATTTGACATATCTCTTTTTATCTCTGTCTTATTTTCGGTGGTTTTTATTGGGTGGGTTAAAGCGGATGTCCCCTGCACCAATCAGGATTTAAAAATATGAATAAGAATCTGATGACAATTGGTCTTCAAATGTGATGAAACCATAGCCACACTGTCCTGATAAAACTGATTAGTTTAGTTTTTGAGTGAGAGTTATACTCTTAATTAATAATAAGCAAGCGCATGGGAAAGGTGGAGAAGAAGATGGTGCAGCACCCCGTATTGACAGGGAGAAACACACAGTGTGCAAATGTACAGACTACATTATGGGAACTATTGTTACTATATGACAACATAAAATAAAGCAGATTAGTGCTGAATGAAGAGGATGCTCTGGTTACATTACAGCTGTTTGCACTGTTTTGTCACGATTAAAGGAGCTACATTTGTGTGATACACGGATCGGCTGTGATAATATCTGAATAATCATGTACGCACAGATCATCCACCAAGCCCCCAACCAACTAATTCAACTAATTCTCAGATTTATCCCACCTCTACAGGCCCTTTTAACTTTCCAGGTGATTTCTTTATTGTTTTTATGAGTGTTTTCTTTAATGGTTTACTTTGATCAATAGAGAGGTTGCTGTCAGTCATTTGAAACGTTTCCATGGTCGCAGTAATGTCACAAGAAATACCGTGGGACATTTATGCAGGGAAACTTAGAACTGGAGTTAGACACTCTACAAACGAATCAAAATTGGAATAATTTAGACGCTCTGATGGAGCTCAGGATTGATCAGCAAGACGGTTGCTTTACCCCAAACAGTTTCACGGTATGAACCTGGACTGTTGTTGAGACCTTTTGGATGTGGAGAAGAACACATAACATTAATTTACATTAGATTCTGAGTGATCCTGTCGGCGTGTCGGGAGATTTAAATATGAATTTATGCTGCTGTGCCTCGTGCGTAAATGCGCCCAGCGTCTCTCTTAATGGGGAGACGCTTCACCCTATTTCACTCACCTGGAAATTCACAAAATATATCGTTCAAAACTCTGCCCTCAAACAGTGCTGCTCTCAGTTATTGCGCGCGCAAGGTTGCTTCATGTGTTTGCCCAAGTGTGGACACTGAGCGTGTTTAAGTTTATCGTGTTATCAGTGGTTTTTATTTTAATTATTTTATATACATATAATTACGGAGGTCCGGACCTCTGTGACCTCAAAGCTGGTTACAACCATGCTTGTAACCACTCTGTGTTGAAGGAAAGTGTGTAAGTGTGTGCCCACACACAGTCTCTTCCCGCGCGCCTGATAAAAAGTAAAGATGCTTTTACTTAAATATTAAATACTATAAAGAAACATTTAATTTTTTAAAAGTGTGTTTAAAGTGTTCTGGGGCTTTAAAGTTTTCCTCCAGACATATTTTAAAACATATGAAAAACACTCTGCTTGGGACAATAATTTGTGTTGGACATAGGTTTTCACAAAAAAGTTAAATTAACTGGTAAAAAATTCTAAAGCACATTTATTCCTCATCAAAAAATCCACAATCTAAAAATATGCAAATATCCTTTACTTTCACCACTGAACACCAGATGTGTCCTACATCACTAAAAAAGTCCATTCTAGGTGTTTGTGCCCTGGAGACTTCAAGTTCCCACATCACACTTGAGTAAGTTTCATACAGGACCATGGCTGGATCCAAACTAGTTGTGATGTCATAAATCCTGCCAGAAAAAACAGCCTTCTCGTGTCAAACTCAATTTACAATGAGACATTAAGTGCTTAGCGTGTGTGTGCTAACTTTACTATGTATCGATTTTGTCTTCAGACCTGATTTTTGGTTTGACACATACGTTCAATACATACGTTTTATACAAATTACATACATACATTTATTCATTTAGGTGACGCTTTTCTCTAACAAACTTCAAATCCACCACAATAGCTAAACATCATATCTCAGACTCGATCAGTCCAATGAAAATGTTGCTGTGCCTCACTTTGAGCTCCTGACAACAGCTAAATGTGTGTGTGTGTTCAGTGGTTAAATTTAAGCCTGTAACAATTAGGAAAAGATCTATAGTATTACAGTATCTCTCTCTCTCTCTCTCTCTCTCTCTCTCTCTCTCACACACACACACACACACACTTTGGAATAAAGGGCTCTAATCAATAGTTCTATGGTGCTAACAGAAAGCTTCCACTGCAGTTTAAAGGCTTATTGCGCACATGGACACACACACACATACACACACACACACACAAAATCACTGGACATTCAACAACACAACTGTGAGCCAAATATTGAGTATTTCAAACAAACCCAAGGCACCTGAACTAATTTGAAAACCATTAAATGCAAAATCAATCGTGCTGATTCACTCCAGAGGAATTTCTTTCATTGATTTTGCATTCACGTGACACATTACTACTACCCCTGTTATTACTGTCACCTGTTACTGTGTTGCTTAACTTTCAGTTCACACGTTCACTAATCAAAGGGTAAAATGCTCGTCTTCTCCTTCTTCTTCATCTGTTTGCTGGCATAAAATGAACAGCAGGGTCCTCTAAGTCTTTCATTTGGTGTCTGCTTTGAGCCTCTGATTTGCTGCTATTTGCTGTTTAAGCTGCAGAACACATCCTATAACTAATCTAACCAGAACAAATACAGCGATGATAAGGTGCTATAATCAGTCAGTCACTGTCTTCCTCTATCCCTTCTCACTTTCTCTGCTCTCCCTCCCCCAATCTCTCATCATCAGTCTCCCCTTTTTTCTTCTCATATCCCTCTCTTCCTCCCCCTCAGTCAGCACTGAGTTTACATTTTCCTTCCAACAAACTCTCACCGGAATAAATATGAGAGGAGTAAAAACTAAACGGTAAGCAGGCGATAACGGAGCATCCACGGACGTGTGGGTGAAACAAAGTGAAAGAAACCACTCACGGCCATGAATGTACTTACTATCTTTCTCACCCTCCATAAGAAAGTGTTGAAAGTAAAGTACATTTTCATTCTGTCCCTGTTTCCCCTGTCTCCCTTGCTTTCTCCTTCTCGGTGCCATATGCTCAAAGCTCCATCTCGGGCTCATTTGGAGNACACACACACAAACCAGCTCTATCAAAGCACAGGAACAGCTGGCTTGCTCGATATGGATGACTACTCGCCTGTCAACCAGTTTCACACACACACACACACACACATATCAAGGCTGGTGTTTCTTGCTGTTTTGAAAATTAAGTGCGTGAAAGATAGACAGAGGGGGGAGCGAGTGAGTGAGAGAGAGAGAGAAAGAGAAGGAAGAGTTTGGTATTGTCAGGTACATTTGACATTACAATTAGCCAAACGTGTGGATATTCACCATGCTATCGTTTGAAAACACAATACAGAGCGCTGGGCATGAAAAAGAGAGAATTGCTGTTGTTATCGAAAAATGCAAACATGCACTCAAACATCAGAAGCACAGACAGCACGCTCAACGTTAACCAGCTCAACCGAACGCTCATGAATGCAAGTTAGTAGGGCTGACCCTGAATAGTTGAAGATTCGATGATTCGATGGGCATAGTCAATTTCACAGTTGAAGCTTTGCAGCGAAACAAGGATCATGCCATTTTGGCGATATGGTGGTGCTCAACATCTGATTTTACACAGAACTACCAGTTTTCTCCCAATAAGTTTATATACAGCCTATTACAATATACATTTCAACATTTAATGCTGTAAATAAACATGTAAAAGAAAAAAAACTTTTTAAAAAAAGTGCATAAATAAATCTGAAATTGTAACCCTAACCCTGGATCGACAGTGCGCATGTGTAGGCGTAGCGTGTATGTGTGTAGTGGCAGCAGAGGAACACTTGCTGAAGAGATGGAGCCCCAGCTTCTCTGGTGTTGTGTCGAGTTGTCCGCACCTTGTAGGACTTTCGGATAATTTATCGTTGTTGATGAACCACACAAAGAAAATTTTATCGTTTTTAAATAGCCGGCTATTTGAAATAGACCCACGAGGAACCGCGAAGTGCATACAGTTGTGGGCAGAAAGTCATGCATGCAAAACTCTGCACAAGACCAGTGAATGGCAGGCGAGAGAGAGAGAGAGAGAGAGACAGAGACAGAGACAGAGAGAGAGAAGGGTCTTCAAAAGCCTCAGTTTAGCGGGACATTTACAGTGTAAGTTGAATGAATAGATACTGCAGCTCTGCAGCTTCTCAAGATTAAAGTGGAGCTACCGTGTGTAACATCCACCACCCCTGCCTTGCATTCGCTGTGCACAAAAACACACATGATTTGGCTATCAGTCGACTATAGGTAGGGCTCGATGATTCTGATTCGACTATGTAAATCCTTAGTCGGGGACAGCCCTACAAGTTAGATTCCAATTTTGTCAGCTAGGTGCGATTTATGCCCTTAGTATAATGTTAGGGGAGGGGTTTATTTCACCCCTCATGTCTCCAGCAGTATATCCACTCATTTAAGTGATAATGAAAGTTTTAATAATACATTTTAATAACATATGATTAAATGTGTGTCTTTTAAACACTTAAACTATATATTAGAATGCAGTATAAAGAATTCAAGTTGCTTTTGGCTATTTATCTTTTATCAATGATTATATGACATGACAAGTTGTTTAATCCCCAATGAAGAGGAAAATTTCTCTTTTTAAATTGTATGTATTTCCTGTTCAAACATGTTGTCACAGTGGGATGTGATGCTGTGAGGGATCATTCTAATCAACTAATTTCAAAAATCACCTGTTGTTTTCTTGTTTGGAGTTTTTGTTATCTCTGCAGTATGGGATAAGCATACACTCTAAAACTTGAATTTTTTTTTTGCTTCTTCTTTTCCCCCTTTTCCCCCCTTACATGTAAATCAACAGTGGGTTGAGAGATAGAAAAGTGCTGCGGCACTGCTCTCTATGAGATGAAACTGTTAAGAGTGTTGTCCTTCTGACCACACCCCAGTCAGTGATGTCACAGCAGACGCTTCAATCAGCTGTCAAGAGAAAATTGTTACATCGCTGATTGTGTTGTGGCCAAAAGTGCAACATGCTGAAAGTCTCTACGCATGAAGACTTATTATCATAATGATACATTGTTTGTGACCCAATTGTAAATAATATATGGTCTGTTAGAGTTGGGATCATTTTAAATACTTATCAATGAGTGTTCAGTACACCATTCATTGCTAAACAGTTTGTTATGGATAAGACTTTCTCTTACCTCCCCTGCGTGGCTGAGACTCAGTTTTGGCAGTTTATTCTTCACACTCCCCGAGTTTCCTCCGTAGGCTTGACTGCTGTTAAATCCCTCTGTGGCCACTAGAGGGGGTTTAAGCTGGGGAGAATCACTAGGCGCCTGGTCCTGGCCATCCATTGGTCGAACATACGCTGTGGGCTTCTGCTGAACTGCGATTGGCTTCCCTGATAGGCTACCAGGTGGGAAGGTGGGGGTAGTCAGTCCAGATGTGGGAGTGGTTAGACCAGGAGTAGGCGTTGTCAGAACTGATGTGGAAGCCAGCGGGGAGGAGGACGTAGAGAGGTGAGAACCTGTCTCATTTTCAAACGGGGAGGATTTAAAAGGTCCGCCATTTTCTGTGTTAGTGGAAGACTTAAAATGGCCACCGTCCATGGTGGAAGATCGGAAATTGCCACCATCTGTATAAGAGAAGGAAAAAGGAGAAAACCAAAAAGAAAGTAAAAAATAACCAAAGCAACACCTGTTATTGTAGAATACTGTTCAGCTCTGTGCTGTCAAAATCTAATGAAGGCTGAATGCCAAAATTCCCTCTCCCAGATGGATGGAGCCAATCACAATCAAAGCAAATTATGTGTTGCTGGGTGGTTTAGAAATCAGCTGAAAGATGTGGTTATCATCGGATGCAGATGTTAATTTTCATAAATCCTACCCAAAAGGTGACAGAGTCTGTTTTTCACTGAAATTATTCATAAGCACTCATAGCTCCTACAAATACAAGGATGTTCCATGAATATCAAAATAAGTCCCATTTTTGTTGTGGGAAGGGCAAGTTTAATCAAGCACATTCTGAGATATTCCCCGGTTGTGTCTAGATGGTAACCCTACATTTGCAAAACTCTTGCAAATGCGCACTTGATATAGCAAAGTGGCGCTTGCTTGAATCTACACACACTAGCAATGGCATATATTCCAGGAGGTGCTTCAAAATATTCTTTATAGTAGTAATAGTATTGTAGTATTATTAGTATTGTTGCTATACTGTAATAATGGCTGTGTCTGAATTACTAGTACTTCATGTAGTATAAAAAGCTACAAAGTCCGCGTAGGGAGGTGGTTGTGGTGGACGAATGGTTCAAACAGGATTTAAAACCCAGGAGACCTGGGTCTGACACAAACAGCAGTCTACCGGTGAAAGTGTTTCAAAAAGGCTCTCTAGCAGAAAGCCCTGAAGGCAAGCTTATCCCACATGCACAACGTGCACAATGTAGAAACCATTCATATAAATCTCATCTAGGGTTACCATCTAGTTATGACCCTAAGTGGGTGGTGTTTTCCAGTTCTTCATATTTTGCTGACATTGCATCAACGCAATGGGTTAGAACTGGAAGGTGAAAACAACATGACCGGCAGTACTAAATAAAAAAATCTTATACCTTAAGATATAACATGCTAATTATTCAAATTTAGAGGTGCTGGAGGACATATTTTTTAACACTTGACAAGAGCCAAACTAGCTGTTTGTCCCTGCTTCTGGGATTTATTCTATGCTAAGCTAAGATAACTGGCTGCTGTCTGTAGCTTTAAATTTAGCGAACAGACACAAGAGCTGTATCGTTCTTTTGATCGAACTCTCAGACTGAATACAAAGTATTTCCCGAAATGTCAGGCCTTTTCTCTGAAGCCTTTCTGTGTCGGACTCACCTGGGAGAGGAAGGGTTTTGGAAGGGTGCCTTCGCCGAGAAGAAGAGGAAGAGGAGGAGGAGGAGGAGGAGGAGGAAGAAGAAGGGCTTGAGTCTCCTTTTAGACCGAGTTCATCTTTAAGTGAGCTAAACAGCTCTTCGTGTCTTTGTTCCTCTAATAAAGACATTTTCCCTCTTCCACTGGGAGCTGCTGTGACCTGCCCCTGCCCGTTCTGTCCTAACCCCAGAGTGAGGCCTGTTCCTTGGGTACTTTGTCCGTGGCCTGCCCTTGACCAGTCCATGGTGCTTCGGGACTTTTTCGAATTCTGATGTGGGATCGTTGTGGCGCTTGATGACGATGTGGTCGAAGCAGGAGGTTGCATGGAAGTTAAAGATGAGGAAGATGCATTTCCCACCCTCTTGTCCCCACCTCCCTCAACTCCACCTCCTCCACCTGTTCCTCCTCTCAGGGCTTCGTTGAAAAGCTGGGACTCCATGGCGGGTCTCTCTGCTGTTGAAGTGGTTGGGGTCTGCAGGTTGTTGCTGCCTTTGGGGATTCCCACCAAGTGGCTCTGGTTGGAGTGGCTGGTTAATAGGTCTTTCATTTCTTCGTAGGAGCCCAGCGTGTTCTGGACACGACTGGCCAATGCGTCACCTTTATTAGTCTGGAAGGAGAAGAGGAAGAAGAAAAAGACCGGGTGGGGGCAGGGGAGGAGAGAGAAGAGTATTAATTAAGTCTTCAATTTTTCCATTTCTCTAGGCTTGATGAAAAGCCATCTTTATTCATCCAGAGAGGAACAGTGAGAGATGGATAGGGTGACCACTGACCAGACATCAGAACGAGATGATTAATTAAACACATGCCACACTTAAGAGGGTCCAGTCCAGGCTGGTGCAGTAAAATTAATGGAGCAGGAATCATTATTAGCCTGACCCCAGATTCTCAAGCAATCATCGCTTGGAGGACAGTGCGGATCTTACTGATATATGACGGTATAGCACCTTCATCTGCTACGTGGTAATGCTCAGATGTTCCTCAGAATAGCTCAAGAGTACCTTTTGTGTCAGTCATTGATGGCTTTTTTAATGATGAAACTACATGGTTTGATCATTTGGCATTTTTTAAAAAGGACAATCGGCAGTGGGTTCAGTGGTTCTTTATTTGGAAACTGATTCTTGCAAAGAGCTATGAAAGAAAAGGAAAAAGTGTTTTTTATCCAATTCCTTGACCTTTCTTTTCTACCTGAGCAACAAATTGTGAAGACACCATTAATCATGGGCCAAGTCTGAATTATGCAAGATCTACAGGCTATAATTTAAGCGTGACTTTTCATCAAGAGTTACAGACAAATGACGAACACTGGAAACACTGAATAAGATCAATGTGAAAAGTGGCAACTTTTGTGGTTTGATCAATAGATTTTAGCCATAAAGTAAAGGCATTTGACACCTCGTAGTCTGCCCTGTGGTAACATGGGGAGTGATTAGTCAGATAAAGCTACAATAGGCTAATATCTAATTTTCAAGACAGGGTGAAATTGGGGTTAATGAATTTATGTTCATATGAAGTAGGAGCTAAACTAAACTTAGCTAATATTTCTGGTAAGAGCATCAAGTTACATGTAGCAATAATAAATAATCCCTTCACTGATTGCAGCGGAACTTAACACCAATCATGCAGATGTGCGTGAAGCCGTCAGGGTCAATTTTCAAACTACATTTATTTTCACATGATTTGTAGATTCAAAGAAATGAACACAAAATGTGTCAACTAAAGAACATGATCCATACGCCCTTTATTCTTGAGATCTTGGTTATGTGTCCACCATGCAACTCTATTTAGTAGATGTGCAGAGGTTGGTAGTAACAAGTTACATTTACTCCGTTACATGTACTCAAGTAACTTTTTAAAGTAAATTATACTGTGGGCAGTTTTAATGCATTACATGCATTACATGTTGATACATTCATCGCACTACTTTTATTTATTTATTATTTTATGCATTCATAATCTGTTAAGAGGTATTTGGTCAGCTGGTCCCAAGTCTGCTATTGCTTTGTTATCCTACCACAGTCATGTATCTACATGACTCTGTTCAGAGTAGAATGGCTGAAGCTACAGCATGGTAGTATGGCTTTCAAATAGCTCTAGCACCAAATATTTGCAGATGAAAATATAGTGCACAGTGCAGTGGGCTGCGGTTGTGATGTCAGTAAACTGTACTGACACTGAGCTGACAGAGAGCAGTGTCTGTTGTGTTAATGTTAATATGTTTTATAATAAATAGCTACACACAGTATATCATGCTTCAAAACTACTATTCCTGCTTTCTGCCATCATTTAAATATTCACGCTAACAGTGTACGAGCAGTATGCATCTAACTATGCTCATCAGTGTAGCCTGATGAAGAGAGTCTAATTATGCACACACGATCTTCCTCAGGTAAAAGTGAAGAAGTGAACACATTTGTATTTAATAGGCAATAAATTATGTAACATCACAGCATTATCATAATTTAATATAGGAGACAACAAGAAAATAATGTATATTTTAAAACAATCTTTACTTAGTGGCATACTTTTATAATATGAATGTGGTATTTTGCGATTACACTTGAGAGCTAGGACGGCACAGTGTGTGCAGTGGTTAGCACTGTCGCCTCACAGAAAAAAGGTTGTGGGTTCAAACCCCAGTTGGAGTTTGCATGTTCTCCCTGTGTCCCCTTGGGTTCTCTCTGGGTGCTCTGGCTTCCTCCCACCATCCCAAGACATATAGATTAGGTTAATTGGTGTTTCTAAAATTGTCCTTATGAGTGGTTGTTTGTCTGTGCCCTGCGATGGACTGGCGACCTGTCCAGGGTGCACCCCGCCTTTCGCCCAATGTCAGCTGGGTGACCCTGTACGTAGGATAAGCGGTTGACGATAGATGGACTTGAGCGCTACAGACTGGCAATGTAGTCCTGGTGTATGTGGCAGGTGATCTAATCAGGAGATGATGATTTATGTTCGCTTCTTTACATTTACCTGAGAAAGACCATTGGTAGCTGAAAAAAATCTGGTCACATCCATATTTTACCGGACAATCGGAAACTCTAAAAAATGTCTGTGGTAAATTTAAGGGCAATTTTAGTCTGACCCAAAGTGGTCGCCTGACAAATATTTTCATTAATTGGATGTCACAGCGCTAGCATGGCTAAAAGTTACTGAAACAATTAATGAATTATAAAAATAGATGCCAATCAATATTCTATCTGACAACTAACTGATTAACTTGTTTCAGCTCTGGATTAAAGCCTCTTTTGTATTGGATGGAATTACTTGGGGACCTCATGTGATTTAAGTGATATAGCCCCCTGTTTATAATACTGTATATTTTATATTTAGTGCATTTGTACAAAATAATGGTATGTTGTGTTTCACTCAAATGTATGGTTCCAAATCCCAAGGATTATCCACTGGCTGAGACATAACTCCTACTTTCTTCTCAAGTGCTGATTTTATTAACCAACAAAATCAATAGCCAGATGAGTCTCTGATATTTGCACCTAACATGCTTTTGAAGCTCTAATGAATCACTTCCACTGCAACTTGCACAATTCTCTGCCTGGAAGAGGAGGAAAAAACAACCTCAAATTACTGAGATGCCAGTTAGGGGTGGGAGAAATAATCGATTCTAAGATGCATCGCGATGCAGACGTGGAAGATTATTAATCGATTAACAAATGTCTAAAAACATTATTTAAATGTTAATTGATAACGTAATGTTGACGGAACGCAAAAGGCGGAACTCGCGGAAGCGCAGCGCCCGGACCGT
>JAPMOB010250296.1:0-20604 GCA_029875015.1 Lepomis gibbosus | reverse complement strand
ACGTCTATGTCACAGCACCACCTAGTGGTCTAGCTGACTAACCTTCAATTCTGTCCTACAACAAATATCAAGCAGTAAAACACTGAAAATTTCTTTCTATAGGTTAAACTGTGAGAATGTTAGTCGACCAAGACGGCATCGACCGATTAGTCGACTAAACGACTAAAGTTGACAGCCCTAGTTTTTACAGGCTGAATAGTAGCCCCCATAACCAGTAAACTGACCTTTTTATGTGTCACATCAGTGAAGGTCTGCTTTAAATCAGTCTCTTTCAAATGCATGGCTTTAAGAAAGACCTTTAAGAGAAATCAAAGTCATCAGAGTACAAATAAATAGTTGTCCTTCAAAATTAATGGAAATGTGTTCCTAAGATTTTGAGATATAATGCAAAAAGTAACCGTGACCACATACATGTCTTTGGCAGCATCAATAAACATGGAATGCATATTAAGTGCTGCCTCCACTTCTAATTCTCGCTCAGTAACTACAACACAGTCCGTCCATTACTGTTTCCTGTCTTTCGGTACAGAATTCATTTTACATGCACACCCTGATGTTTGCAGGAAAAGATGTGTGACTCATTCCTTCTTGACTTCATCACTGGTGTGATAGATCTGTCTCTGCACTGGATCAAAATGTAGCATACAGTAGACTTGTACAGCCCACCTGTGACAAGGTAGATCCACATCATTCACAAAACAACTCCAAAATGTCTGTCTGCTCAACGGGGTAACCTCGGGTGTTGTCTTTGGCTCTACACTTTTGTTACCAAACCTCCCAAAGCGAAACCTTCCAGCTGTCATTTTTTTCCACTTCAGAAACATTGTCTGTGTCTGTTGGTTTCTGTCTTTCACTGGTGCTGAGAAACTCATCCCGGCCTTCAGCGCGTCACGACCGGACTGTTGTAACGCCCTCCTGTTTGTCCTGCCTCACACCTACTCGTCTCACTGAGTTTCAGCTCGTACTGAACTCTTCACACCCACCACATCACCTCTGCTTCGGCACAGTAGTGACTTTAACGTCTGGCTGCTGACACACAAAGAGCTCCACGCAGCCCAACCCACCTCCTCCACTCCTCTGACTTTGTCCTCTCGTCTATCCCCAGTCCTGGCTCTCTACCATGTATGATGGAGCTCTCTTCGCTGTACCCCGCCTCTATAATTCAGTATCTGCATCCATTTGCGCTGCTAGCACTATGGACTCCTTCAGACACATTCTTCATGGCCCATCTGTTCACACAAATGTTCACAAAGCTGCCCTCAAACTTCCCTTTTAAAAAACCTTGTCCACATTCTACCGAATAATCTACCAACCGTTAATAATATAAATGTGAGGTAAATAATATGTAAAAGTTTGCAGAATCATGCTTCATTTTATAAAAAGCAAGGGATCAATCGTAAATATAAACAGACTATTAGCTTTTGAAAGAAAGGCAGCCTGATTTAACAGGACTTTCAGCGGGAGACGGTTGAAAATATGTGATGACTTTTATTCGTGTTTTTTTTTTAGTTTTACACACACACACTAAAGGTGTACCATTTTCCAGAAAGTTTCTAGTGCTCATTTTGTGAGAGACTTAAATATTCTATTTCTTTATTATATAAAATACAAGCGAAACATTTTTTTTTTTAACAGTGGCTCAGTTCCATGAAGTGTCTCAGTGAGCCAGCATTATACAATAGCTCATGTAAATGGAATGCAGTCGTTTTTAATGTTATCAATTACACGTTACACTTTTCCTGCTATGACGTGCCAAAACTTCTGCTGAGAGAAAGATGTATTGACGTGGTTCACGAGTGCAGAGAGCCAAAAACACCTAGCAGAGTGAGCCAGGTTTCCAGACTAAAACAATTTGGGGAAAACTCTGCTCATAAGTCATTAAAGGACCCCACTAATGGTTTTTGCAAGTTGTGTCCCATATGCTACAAATCACAACTAGAGATGATGCTGCTGTTTTGTTTTTGTTGTTTTGTTTTTTTTTACAAATGTGCATTTATTTTTTCCTGCTGTCCAGACAGCCATTGCCTTCCATTCACTATGAAAATAAAGTAGACTCTTAACACTTGCTTGAGTTGTGGAATTCATCGCAGTGAATGTGAAGCCTGCTTTAACTTTTGTAAGAGTTACATTATGAATATGAGGTCATTCACTGCATCCATCCAAAATGAAAACCAATGTTAGGAAACATATGTCCAAAAATCTAAAACTACAGCCTGCATTCAAATATTTGTTACCAAGGAACTAAAAGGCTGAAAACATTCTGTTACAGGCCTTTTAAGGCTGGCTTCTGCAAGGCAGATTTAATCAGGATTTTATCAACCTTTTCTTTCCCAATATCACGTCTGATACTTCACCTTGAGGTAGCAACACAAATGGAGTCGGCGGCCTGACAGAGCTAAAACAACTGATTGTGGAAACACTGATATTTGAAATGACATTGATGAGAAAACATGGATTGGCCCTGGAATCTAACTGACAGATGGAATCAGTGAATTCCTACATTTAGTCCCTTTTGTTTATATGCTCACTGCTCTCAGAGTGCTCTACCCTCCATTATTATGCTGTTGTGAAAAAAATAAATTTAATTACTTCTACAACTGCTACCACCACCACTAATAATAATAATAATAATAATAATAATAATAACTATATTAATGTGAACATTAGTGCTAAGCCAACTCAAGTAAAGGTGCGTGACCATCTGATACTTTCTTTTGTCATTTTTATGAGTCTCCTCAACATTCACATCCACAGCTGCCACATTAGCCTGTTTCTCTTCAGTCAGCCTCCCACTGCATGCAGCCTGTCACCCTGACACCACTGAGTGTCTGTGGCATTGTCACCTCCAGTGTCATGTCCTACTTCTTCCCTGTCACTCAGCGCCGCTGCCAGTTGAACCGGCCCGTCTGGCAAGCATCAGATTTTGCTCTTCCTAATGCAGTTCAGCGACAGCAGGATTCCATTTTTTTCATGCATTTGGGAAGCTATAATTTTATTGACTCAAACCAGGAAAATCGGCACCGCTCGTCACAACATCACTGATGATCATGGTTGTGTTTCAGGATGGAATGGGAAAACTTCAGTTGAATCAGGATGGGATACGCCTGGAGGGAATCTCTGAGTTTCTCCTGCCTCTCTACGTGAATGAGATCCAGTCCAGGAGGGTAAGTTGCTCCCATAGCTCTCTCCCCTCAAGAACTAAAGCTTGCCTTTTGATCAATACTCTGTAGCACTGATGAACTAGGAATAACTACCATCGACTGAAACGCACATGGAAAGCTCTCCAAAGCAGCAGATAAGCTGGTATTGATCTCCCAAGTGTTGAGGAAGTTATGATCTATTCATTAACAACAAAGGCCAATTTCCCTCTGAGCCCTGACTTGACAATACTTTGATGTTACCTTATTTTTGTGCCTGGATAGGAGAGATTACACTCTTTCTCTCTCTCTGTCCTGGGCCCCTCTCCTCCTCGTCCTCCTCCTCCTCATTTCCTGTCATCCTCCAACAGTGCAGTATCAGAGCCTCCCATCGGCAGGAGATGGGTAATAGGCTGCCTCTCGGTTCCTCTCAGGCCACATACAACCCTACAGGAGATTACGGACGATTACAGAGGGACCAGAGTCCCCCTGCTGGATTTCCAATCAAGCCCACACGATAAATTCCCCTCTTCCACTTCCTCCCTCCCTTTTCTCCTCTTTGATGTTTAGTAGATTAACCAACACAGCTCCAGTGCAAAGTTGATCCAAATTTCCTTCTCCCACACGAATAGCAGACGCTCAGTTGGATCATCCCCTTTTTCAGTGATTAGGCATGGTGCACAAAGTAATTTCAAGCACTGGAAGCTGGGGTTCCATGCAAATTTGGTTTTTTGAGGGACGTCAATGGAGGAAGTGCCTCGATAGTGGGTACAATTTGCCACAGCAGATTGGGGAAACAACTTGAAATTGCTCACTCTCGAGCTTTGATGTTGTAGTCGCAGCTGAATGTTGATTCAAATATAACAGCGTCGCATTGTTAGCAATAGCAAACACCTCAAGGCCAAGCCGAACACTGGACAAAGCCAATATTTCATTCCCCGTTGCAATACCACCTGCAGACATTTTTACTGTCTTGTTTTACAGACATGCTGTGCAGTGGCCCCCTTATCTACCGGCACCAGAGATATTTGCAGGACAAAAATCTCTGCGGGTCACTCGATATTTCTCACCTGAGGAAATATGTCAAGCACGGCGAGAGCGAGGATTATGGTTATCCAATGAGTTTACAACACAGTGCGCAGTGCTGTTCTTTAGTCAGATAACCAACATTGATCAATAAGCCATTACCACAAACAGCAGTGACCTCTGTAGTGCACCACATATATCTTAAAGTTAAATATACTGTGATTATTTTTTATGTGGTCGCCGAGTCCAAGCTGCTGTCAAACTCAGAGAAGCTTTAGGTTTACTTCTCATGGATCTATCAGTGCTTCGAGTCTTCATCAATGACTGAAGCTATAATCTGTGAATACCAAGTGGAAATAGCTCCCTCAGTGTTTTTGGCAGGAACTCAGATAGCTGGCAGCAAATTACAGGCTAAGTAGCCCCTTAAGTCAGCGCTCTCAGTAGCATGTTGTGAAATGAGAGCTGGTGACTTTGCGCATACAAAAAGACCCCCACATACAACAAATCTGTTCTGTGGAGTTTTGCAGATACTTTAACAGAGTGTAAAAATAGGGAGTTTGTTTTCCGTCCTGCAGGGCACACTTTATCTGCACAGGCATTCTGTTGTTATGAAGCATATAATGTATTTGCAGTCATAATTCTGTATTACAGATCAATTTTGTATTGATATTTGGCAATAATGTAGTATTTTCAACTCAATACAAAACTTTATCGCCGCAAGGAGCAGTTGTGTGCAGCAGTTCGCCACCCACGTCAACAAACGCACACAATAAAAAGGCGAACTAAGAAAAAACACAAAGCCAAAAACAATCAAGGCTTTAAGCTTGAAAACGATGCGACTGATAATAAATACATAATAAATGTAAATATCCAAAAACATAAAAAACAACAAACTAATAAAGTAAAATAGTGAAATCCTGTTATATTAACATCCACATTTTTGATTCTGACCTCATTATAATAGTATTTAAAACAAATTTTCCTGCATATGTCTTAGTTGTTGTGTATACCGGTATGTTAAGAGTTTTGTCTCATGTAAAGCATAACAATATTTAGTAGCATTTGATTATTATTTTGGGTTTAATTGCAAAGAATTGTGATCATTACTTGACATTTTTCTATACTAGTGGCAATACAACACCCAAGTCTTGCTTCTGATAACAAAATTATACTTGATATTGATACTTAATGATGCCTTAATCAAAAAAAAAAAGTATAATAACAATGGATCAAATTACTATATGTATGTGAAAGAGGTTTTCACAGGGGTTTTGTTGTGACGAACCCAATTCCCCTCAACCCTACAAAGGTTTCAGCTCATTGTTTGGTTTTACAGCCCACACCTTTACAGTTTTGGTTCATCACCCTCATTGGCTTTGTTTCCAGCAGCCACATCAGGAAGCTGTCTTCAAGAAAAACACTGGACAAATCCCCCTGCACGCTGTATACCCAAACTATCGACTAGCTGGTAAACATAATTGAACATTTAGCAGCTAAAGAGCCATATATTTCCCTCAGGACTTGGTCAAGACCAAAATAAGAGAGTGAACATTTGATTTACAATTGCCAAGTGGCCAGAAACAGGACTCAAAATGAATGCTAATGTTGCTCTGTATCTGCTGGATATGTAAATAGTCTGTTATAAGTTATCCCATATACATTTAATGAGGTAATAACATGTTAACGTTGTGTTGCAGCAAGTGGTAAAAAAAAAAGCAATTAATAGTGGTTTAACTAACATGTTTTTCTACAGACCCCATTTTCCATTAAACTCCAGTGAGTATCATTGTTTAATGTTGTCGTAACACAAAGTTGCTGTATAACAGCTTTAATTAAATAAAATACAATCTAAAATGAACAAAATTATAGAAATTATTCTTATCAACTGCAAACTGCATTTCATTATGCAAAAAAAAACTGAATCCAGTTTTTAGCACTGGACAGTTTTTGATACTACAGACCTAATCATTATACACTGTATAAGGATATCAAAAAAATATTATCAAAATATGGTTATAAATGATATGCCCAGCACTACCATGTAATATACAGACTATACACCGGGTTATATCATTTGTGGCACACTGTATTGTCTAGACTATGGTGGCAAAGTGCAGGCTCCATTGTCTTTAGTATTGATGCCTGCTGTGCATCGCAGCGTGCAAATCCAGGCGGCACCAAGTGCCTCTTCAAGCATCTGATTTGGTAACCGTGTGCCAAATGAAATTGCAAGTGCAGAGCTGATTTCAAAAACTTATAAATTAGAGCCCCATTGTTGCCTTCACATCTGAAATGATGGGCATTGTGTAGCAATATTGAACTACAGACACTCAATATTATGATTGTTTTAATATGTGTGACTAATGTTGGCCTCTTTCTGCAGAAGCTTTCAGTTATGCCTGTGCTGAGCTGCCTGTCAAACCTGACAGGCAGATGGAGAGATGGAATATTCTCTATATTATTTTTCCTCGCCCTGGGGGCTTCCCCTATGCATGTCTGTCTATCCATCCATTTGCCTGTCAGCTTTTATAGCTGCCACAGCGCCCAAACATTTGAATTATATGGCAAAAAGATTCCTCATGACAACCTCTTATATCAAAACTCTGAAATCCAGTTTACATGTAAAATTTCAAACATATGATTGCCACACAACAGCTTCAACTACAACTTTGAAAGCCACAATGTTGCTATAATTTCTGGCATGTGAAATCAGCTACTTGAAATTTCGCCTACTTGAAAGCAACAGAGTGGCTGTAATTTCAGGTTTAAAATCTGCGACCTAGTTGAAATCTCACCTCTCAGAGAAACATTGCATTCATAACTTTAAGTGTTTGTGAAACCAAGTGCTTGGGCAGCTATTTCTTAGCGCTTCCCACTTTCCTCACACAGAAACTTCAAACAGGGTGGATAAAAAAATGCTTGTTCAAAGACAAATATGTTGTCTGTGAGCCTTCAGTGTGGCTGTTGGCAGAACATTTTGGTTTCTGGCAAACTGTAAAATTGTTAGCTTCAGATGTTAGGTTTCTGTCCAACTTTATGTGTTACTACTCTACTACTGTTATAGAAAGTTTTATCTGAGTATTTTTACCAGATCCACTAAGTGTATTTATATATAATTGTTAAGACTATGCTTTTGTTTTGGTCAAGAGTTAAATGTAAGATAAATGATTCAGTAAACAATTTTTTTTTTTACAAAAGCCAATTTCATATATTGAGCTAATGCATTGTTCTGATTTCTGGTAGATTTTCTGCAAACACTAAAAAGGAATGCACAAAGAAGACAAGTCTTGGGTTTAGTTATTTGTCTTGGAATAGCTCCTGTTTTTCACATGCATTAGGGTAATCATGTCTGCTGCAGCTTAAGGACAACAGAGGTCAAATTAGATTTGATGAGCAGCAGTGATCTGTCTTGAGCAGAGTGGTCAGTCCACTCAGATTTGTAGTTTTTAGTGTTTTATAAATGGATGTATTCCAGTGAATTTCAATCACGGACCGCTGAGACGCAGTCGTCTTATTTATGTTAAGAACTACAAGAGCTGATTTCACTGATTAGTTCCTCCTCTCTTCTTGAATGTGTTCAGAGAAGCAAATCAGCTGCAAGCTGGAGTGTTTAGCCTGCGGCCTTGGCTCTTGATTCAAATGCACATGGTTAAAGCCCACTGATGCAAACAGTAGGAGGACATAAAGGGAGGCAGAAGACCGGGGATGAGCAATAGCTATGATTTCTGCACATCTAAGTCTCCATTTCGATAGCAAAATGCCTGGATTTCAGTGACCAGCTTCTTGGAACATTGCTGACTTTCACACCATTAGTGCCGACACTACAAAGGGTCAATTTGACTTGTCAAATTTGACAACTCTGTTGCTTTTATTAAAAAAAACGTATAAAAGCCTCCCTAAATCATATAGAATCCTTGCAAATTTTAATAAATCCTGTGATGAACAAAAGGTGTAAATAGCCATTGTAGATTACGGTAAGGGCCACTTGCTTAACTCTTCAATGTTAATGTCTTAAATTGCATTTTTTTTTTTTTATTCTTTAAAATACCTCTCCACCTCACGCTGAAAAGCAATGCGGTGATAGGCAACACAGTGCCCAGATACAATTTATCAAATCTCTGCTGTTCAGCCTGCTGGCTCTTGTTATTGTCTCTGGGGACCCTGGCTGATCTATAAATAGCATCAGATGCAGGTGTATCTTTATTGGGGTGAAACTTCCCCCACAGACTCTCTCCTACTTGCATTGGAGATGGATGGCAATGATTTTAAGCACCAGTTCTGAATTCAAGTCTGCAGATGAGGGCTGAAGCCATCCACTTTTTTAACTCGCGCAGTTTAAAATCAAAGCTTTTTGGACCAGACTGCAGCAGCTTCAGTGCCTCAGAGATCTGAACATCCTTCAAAACGAGTTTTTTAGAACCAATTTAATTTGGCTAACAGTGTTACACTGAAATACAGGGGCCTGTTAATATGACAAATATTAAAAATTGCCTGCAAACATGTTCCAAAACAGCCTGTACCCTGCATGCAAAGAGACTGCCTGCAAGATTTGGAATGAGGAAATTAAGACTTAATAAGCGTACCTTTTCAACTTGTGACATGTTTTCTTCATTATATTTACTTGTTCAGCTTAGCATGCAAATGAGCTTCTAGGCACAACAATCAAATATAATTAACATTTAAATATAAGTATGCAAATATTTGGTTAGGATTACTGTTAAACCCTGAGCTCTTTATCTATGCTTTAAAAGCCTGCATTTTATTTTACTCAGGGAAAGATAGTGTCATCATATGAGGTCGCTTTGTTTTCAACTATTTCATCGAAGCAGTGTGCTGTGCTCTTGGCTTACAGCTGTGATGTTGTTCATTGTATGCAGGGAAGCATGCTTTGCCTTAAAGCAGCCATGGTAATTTTTCAGTCTGACGGGGCCCACTGCACCTACAACGGGCTCCATTTATGTGCATTCACTCTGATCTACACTTGACCTTCCTCAACAGGCGCGGTGACTTAAAAAGCCTTTTTATGTGATCCCAAAGAAGTGTTGAGGAGAGCAACAGCGTCTGCATCATGGCCCCTCAGGAAACAGTTTAGGACCTAAAAACTCTAAACGGATACTTCAAATCGAGAACTCAGATTTCTTCATGATGAGCATTTATATTGGGAAGGAGCATGCAGGGAATGAAAATGAACCAAATGACCTCTACAAAAGTAACACACACACGGACAAACTTGAGATAATCTGCCACAATTTGATGCCTCTTTTGGGAGAGCTTTGGGGTAGACTGCATCACGGCATAAATATTGGCTCAAATGTGAAACTAGAATGCTAACATGTCGCTTGTACTTACAAATGATACAACAGAAATAAACTATTAACCTGCACTGAACTTTGGGAGATATAAAAGGGGCCAGGCGAGGAACTGTGTGCACCATCAGTGGATTTGTTTGCAGGGGCAAAGTAAACTGGTTTGGCTCTTTCGTGTACAGTTTAACTTTAGTGGACAGACAAATGCAAACTGACCAACTGTGCTGACCTTTTGGGGGGTAAAAAAAACAGACTCAAGAGTTGGAAATGGAGAAAGCTATCTCAATAAAACATGGGTTGTAGTCACTCGTGAGACAGGAGTGGGTAGTGCAAATACGTTCCCTTCGATGAACCATGGTAAAGCTGCACTAATTAGTACTTTTATATTAAGTCAAATGACTGTGTAGTGAGTAAGGTGCTCATGGTGATGAACCCACATAAAATTGTTAGGTGACTCTGCAGAGCGTAAGAGTGTTAACCGCTTGTTACGGTGAAGTTTAGACATCCATCCATCCATTGTCATCTGCTTATCCTGAGTACAGGGGCTGGTGGCAATCCCAGCTGACATCGGGCAAAAGGCAGGGTACACCCTGGACAGGTCGCCAGTCCATTGCAGGGCCACATATAGACAACATTTGGAGACACCAATTAACCTATCCTGTATGGACTTTGTTTTTATTAGTAATTTGGATTCCATCTGGACCAAGTGGGACAAGTTTAAATAAGATGGGCATCCTATAAGGAACAGAAAATTTGGAATTGTCTGAACTTAATTGCTTTGAGCCTAAATTGTTGGTTTTCCCAGCAAGACCCTACAGAGCATCCTGGCTTCGTAGTTCATAGACCTACTCTAGACATTGCTGGTCCTGCTGGTGCTGTTTTTGTGTCCTGCACTAATTCATTCATTCCTGTTGGGATAACTGAAAGCCAGCGTGCAATACCAAAATCTACTTCCAGTCCACACAGAAACAATCTAATCACAGTTAACTACTTCTTAGATCCATGTCAACCTTGCTGCCTCAGCTCATGCCTCCTTGGTCGGCCCTTTTCCATTTCCATTCCCAACCCAGTTGTGTTTGGGTTGTTGAATATCAGACCACTGGCAAATAAATAATTTTTCTGCAACGATTTCATTGTGTTGTCATTTCTTTCTGCTAACTGAGACTTGGTCAAGTACAGTGAATGTGTTGTGCTGAATGAAGCTTGTCGTCTTGGTTTTAATTATTTTCAGCAGCCTAGGATTTCAAGTCAGGACTGGCTGTGATTCTCAGAAAGAAATTTAAATGTTCCCCGTGCTGACTTGGAAACTTCTCATTTTATGATAAATGGCAAAGCCCTGCTACTTTGTAGTCTTGATTTTAGGTGATTTTAACATGCTGTCCCTCTGGTTCCTCTTGTAGTATGGATTTTATAGACATTGTGCATTCTTTTAATCTTAGTCAGCCCCACTCACTTATTCTTGATAGTGTCGATTTCTGTGAGGCTAGCTTATGTGTGTCTGATTGTAAAGCTATTATTTGTCCCTGCTGCCACCTCCCGCTCCCACAGTTCTCGTGTCCTCACTACATATCTGCTGACAGATATAATAAGATATTTTCCACTGCATCTACACACAGCAATAACCAAAATCAAATATGTCTATAGAAAAATTACTAAACTAAACTTAAGCAATACATTTGAGGTTGTACTTGACTACATAGCACCTGTAAAAACTCACAGCACACCTTGGCAGAGAAAATTCAGACAAGCAGAGTGGACTTCTAAAAAGGACTATCTGATGGCTTTATATCAAATTATGAAAGGACCATTGTCTAATGTAAATCAGTTAGTCTTACATTATCTACATGAATGTAATGTTTGTGTCTTGGTGTGCACCTTAAGTGTAATCAGAGATATCATGAAATCGGCCCTACAGACAGACATAATGTACACAAACACTGCTGTATGCCTCCCACTTCTGCATACACTCATGAGCCCTTAGAGATTGGTGGGTTTACTGGGTACCCCACAATACTGCATATGATAACACTAGTGTCATCATATCGCTAAACGGCCATGTATAATTGGCGTATCATATTTTAAATGTATTCCCTGCATCAGGAGCTGTTGAGCAGAATAATTTAGGAGGGTAAAACCGTTGCATGGAGTGTAAGTCTTTTCAGCATGCAAACACTGACACACGTGTGCTATCATTCAAATGTCAAACAGCCATAAACTTGCAAAATGCAAAACTGTCAGAAAGCAGAACATGTCCGGAGTTAATGTGTCTGCAGTGACGAAATGCCTGTCACTGATGGAAAACAGACATTTTCAGCTCAGCCACCCTGCCGTCCCCTTTCTCCTCAAATTCTACCTACGCTTCGTTACTTAGTTTTGGATAATATAGTTTTAATTTGTTCCATTTTAGTGTAGTTTAATGTAGTTGAATTTAGTGGTTTATATCAAGAAAAGATTCAATGTTTTTTTACAGTATAACCTGCCTTGCATTGACACACTATAATTCTGGTTTGATACAGGAAAGAAAAAAAACAAGCAGTCAAATGACCCTGTACAGGAATCAAACAAACCCCAGGTGAGCCAAACAACATAAGGCCAATGATAAGATGATAAGATTGTTATCATATGCTCCTATCAAGATTGTTGCAAACATAGCGCAGAGTTTACAGAGCAGCTCACTGGACCTACTGTACTATGTTTTTGGCCACTTGGGGGCAGCAGAACAACCTGTAAATACAACGTTTGAAACATTATTTGACAAGTTATTATGGTAAACGTGTTGACAATCTAGTTACTCACCCACGAGACATGAAGCTTTTGTTTGCAGTTGGGTTTCTGGTCATCCAACAGAATCGAGGCCAATATTCACTGTCCTTGTTAGGTTCATGACTAGAAGCGACCCTTTACATCACACAATCATCTTACTCATTTTTAATAAAAAAGTATTCATTAATCAATGTGTTTGTACTGGAGAAGAAACGTATGAAAATTTCTTTTCATGATTATAGTGACCACAATTATCACGGTTATCGGTATTATTGCGTTGTTGTAAAAATGTGCAGAAGATGTTAAAAAAGTACTGACACCATTTCACCAAGTTTAATATAGAAAGACACAAATAAAATAACAGCACTCTGCATTTTTGTTTGCATCACATTAAAATAATAACTTACCCCATTCCTTATCTAAATATATGAAAACCATATCAAATATGCATTAACATTAAAGATGCTACATGCAAAGACCCCATGTACATAGAATTGAGTCTTAAAGAGTCATAGCAATTGCAATGAGTCCAACAATTGACATACATACAGAGGAGTTTTGTACAAGAGCCAGCAGTATTTCTCGCATTGGAACACTTTTACAAGCAATTTGATGACTGCCAGATTTAAAATGAACAAAATGTCAGTTGGGTGACTAAACTATGTTACGTGTTATCATGTGCAATGGGCGAATAGAGTTTGAAGACACAATGCGTACAGCAGCAGAACAACTTGTGTTTTTACTAAGTATGCAACACTGAAAGCTTCAGTTTACAAGCTGTTAGCAAGTTAGACAGACAAACCCATGACATTTTCCCCCATTCAGAAGTACCCACATCAAGCATTGAGCTAAAAGATAACTTACCCTACACTTGTTATAAAGCCATTTTCTTCTCAAATACAACCACACTTGAGACTTCAGACAGGCACTGGAGCACTGTCACTGCCTGCCACCATGTTTCCATTGACCCAGAACAAACCCACGTTGCCTGCTGCGTCTGTGTTTTGGAGACTGTTGCTAACTTTGTTTGATATTGGACAATATTAATCTTGAGTTATTCAAAGCACAGTAATCAAACACTTGAAATGATAATCAAAATCTAAAACGATAATACAAATTTTTCTGTGGTTTATCACTAAACCGGTAACCGTTTGTGCCATAGACTCCTGCCTCACCGCTGACTACAAGCTATGCTGCTTCACTTTTATGAAGAGCGCTTCCTCCATTTTGGTCTCTTGTGTCTCTTTTTTCCCTAATTTGATCAATTTTTTTATATAGCAATAGGGATTAGAGCTTTAAAGTAGTTGTGTTTGTAACACTACTTTAAAGCTGCTGGTTTAGATAATTTATTTGAACTGTTGGCTTGTTCAAACCCGTCTGACTGCTTGGGATTCTTGCCCTGTTGGACTTCTTTAATTACATGTTACCACCGTGTTCCCAGTTCTCAGTAACTACTTGTTGAGTACAATATCAAAACCAATTATCAAAACCAATAGAAATAATGGGTAAAAGTACAAAAATAAGATTTAAATAACCCAGTGGCATTATGATATAGAAAGTAAGAGGAGAATTGATTCAGGTTAGATTCTCCCTCCTGCTGAATGGATCCCAATAAGATTTAAGATCCTATCATAACATTTTTGTTTTTTCTTCGCTCTTTCTCCCTCTCTCTCTCTGTCTCGCTCCTTCCCCATTAATGCTTCCCCTAGGACAGCTTTTTGGTCTTGCAGTCAGAGAAGAACGTAACGCTGAATGTCAGGAACGACCAAGGCCAGCTGACCGGTCAGCTCACAGTGGGTGAGTCTCCATTTGGAAGCCATTTCATTTGAGATGATAAATGTTCATTTGCCCATGACAGTTGATGGGAAACCCTTAGCTGTCTGGGATGTGGCCTGAATGAAGTTTAAACAAGTTTTTTTGCGTGTCATTGCGTATCTTTTGTCATTTACCTGTTAAAAGAAAAAAATGATCTGGGTTACGTGTATCTTTACACTTTACACGCTTCTCTTTCTATGTACAACTTATTCAACAGTGATCTTAGCATTAATCTGGCCATGACTGCAAATTGCCTGATCAATCTTATTATATTAATGGCTTTGATCAAAATAAGCGCAAAAATTCATCTTTAAATTATCCTTAATCGTCTCTGTGCCTTCAAAAAAAGACTCTGTAGTTTCTTCCAGAAACTAACCTTTCATGCACTTACTAAAAGGGCAATGAATTCTTCTTATTATCATCAAGTTCAACCATCAGTCAGTCCAAATTACCAAAGTCATTTACATGATTAATGACCACTGGAAAGCAAATGACCTGCTTATTAACATTAATAGCTATTGATCTTAGCCAGCATAAGTTAAGAGTTGATGCTGATTTGACAAGACTGGTGATATGACACTTTTTGGTCACGCTTGACCTTCCTCCAAAAATTAGTGCCTGCTTTTGTAGAAAGTGCATTTTCTCTGAAATGAGATGAATCTTGGCGAGAATAATTAAATTTCCCAGCCGTCGCAGCCCATGGATTAATGGAAGAGAGGGGAGGAGAGAGCGAGAAAGGGAGACGTTAAAAGTTTCTGCATGCATATCTGGAAAAACACCAAAGTGTGGAAAACCAGAATGAATATTCTTCACCAGCGGAACAGATTACTGATTTGTCTCCATCCATTGTAAAAGCATGGCTGATCCAGCTTTGTTAGGCGCCTTTCATTTGCAGAGCAAGCACTCTACACAGTATTAGAGATTGCTAATTGTCTTACATGCCCAAACATAGTTTCCCAAGCTGATTTGCAAGGGCAGAAACATATAAGGCAACCTCTATTTGACAGCACCATTTACAGAAAGAACATTTTTGTTTGCATTGCAGACTAATAAAACTTCTGTAGGTGCAAATCTGTTCTTTAATGCGGTCAGAAAACATTGACCAATCCAGTGGAGTGAAACAAATACAAATTTTGGCATCCAAGTCTTGCAATTTTTTTCCAGTGCCTCGATTAAGTGCACTCAGCAGCGTTTATAGTCATTTTTTGTTGAAAACCAGAAGCTCCAACCTGGACGTCTTTCTCTGCAGGACCTGAGGCTGTGGAGGCCCAGTGTCAGAAGCTGGAGGTACGCAGTAAAGACGGAGGCAGACTGTTGTTCACTGCAAGTGAGGAGGAGGTCACCATGACAACTGAAAAGTTCACCGTCACAGGTAAATTTTTTAATACTGGTAACTCTATCTGAGTTTAATTACCAAAACTATTTGTTTTACTCACTTTTTGTGAGTAATGCACCCAGACTTTGTAGAAATTAAATCTGGTCGAAAATTTTGTTGATCATCAACCGTTTGATCAAAGAGTATGTAAAGAAGACTTCCACATCTAACTTGTTTGACTTGGTTCAAGCTAACTCTTGTTAGTTTTAGTTAGTCTAACTCTTGTGTGTTTGCCCAGTTGGTTCTTTTTGTGTAGGATGGTGTGAAAGCTGTCAGTCAAACTCTGGGACATCTGCATGGTACTTGTAAGGATTTTCCATGATTTAAACAATGTTGTTTATTTTGACCATTAAAAAGTGGGTGAAGAGAAATGTAGTGGCCACACAGTAAGTATCCTCTCATGAGATTAAGAATCAGAATCAGCTTTATTTGCCATACGAGGAATCAGTATTGTACATTGCTCACGATGTGCTTACTTTTACAATAATAAAATCAGCACAGGCTACATTATAGAGAACACAAAACACAACACAACAGAAAAACAATATAGGCAGTTTTAGACAATAGTGCAACGAGCCGAGTGCAAAGGAAGCAGGAGTAAAGTTATTATTATTATGTACATGTCGGAGGTGGATGAGATATACCTGTGCACACACACATAAATGCATACATGTACACAGTGTGATGGAGCACAGTGCAAAGGATACTGGAATAAATAAGTATCATGTGCAGGTGTTATGTACATGCGGTAGGTAGATTTGGTATACAGTACATACAGTATACAAAATCACAATATGAACAGCACTGAAATAGTCAATGAATAAATAATAAGTAGTAATCAGTAAACAGATGGCTGATTAGAGACAGAGCCACTGGGTTATTGCACATGAATTGTTCCTGACACTGTGGGTCAGAAATCAGCTGTTCATCAGAGTGATGGCTTGTGGGAAGAAACTGTTCCTGAGCCTGTTGGTTTTGGCGTACAGTGTTCTGTAGCGCCTACCAGAGGGGAGAAGTTGGAACAGATTGTGTCTAGGGTGAGATGGATCTGCAGTGATGTTTCCTGCCCGTTTCCTGACTCTGGAAATGGTGGTATAAATCCTGAATGGAGGGCAGGTTGGCACCGAAGTTCTTTTCTGCAGTCCTGACTGTCTGTCCCTGTCCTGTTTGGTGGCAGATCCAAACCAGAGAGTAACGGACGTGCAGAGAACAGACTGGATGATGGCTGTGTAGAAGTGGATCAGCAGCTCCTTAGGCAGGTCGAGCTTTCTGAGCTGGCACAGGAAGTACAGCCTCTGCTGGGCCTTGATGATGGTGTCAGTGTTGGGCTCCCACTGTAGATTCTGGGATATAGTGGACCCAGAAACCTGAAGGATTCTACAGCAGACACAGAACTGTTGAGTAGGGTGATGGGGGGGGGGGCCTCTTCCTGAAGTCCATGGTCATCTTCACAGTTTTAAGCGTGTTAAGATCCAGGTTGTTCTGACCGCACCAGAGAGCCAGCTGATCAATCTCACGTCTGTAGCCAACTCATCACTGTCCCAGATGAGGCCGATGACCGTTGTGTCGTCAGCAAACTTCACAAGTTTGACAGATGGGTCTTATGAGGTGCAGTAGTTGGTGTAGAGGGAGAAGAGCAGTGGGGAGAGCACACACCCCTGGGGGGCACCAGAGCTAATAGTCCGGGTGCTGGATGTGATGTTTCCCAGTCTCACTTGCTGACCCCTGTCAGTCAGGAAGTTTGTGATCCACTGACAGCTGGAGGTTGGCACAGTGAGCTGGGTGAGTTTGGTGCTGAGGATGTCCGGGATGATGGTGTTGAACGCCGAGCTGAAGTCCACGAACAAGATCCTTTTGTCCCTGGAGAGTCGAGGTGTTGCAGGATGTAATGCAGTCCCAAGTTGACTGCATCAGCCACTGTCCTGTTAGCCCTATAGGCAAACTGCAAGGGGTCAAAACAAGGTATCCTGTAATGTCCTTCAGGTGGGTGAACACCAGTCTTTCAAAGGACTTCATGACTTCAGATGTCAGGGCGACAGGCCTGTAGTCATTTAGTCCACAGATGGAGGGTTCTTTGGGGACCGGGATGATTGTGGAGCGTTTAAAGCAAGAGGGAACTTCGCACAGCTCCAGTCATCTGTTGAAGATCTGTGTGAAGATTGGAGACAGCTGGTCAGCGCAGATTATCAGGTAGAAGGGGGAGACACCGTCGGGGCCAGGAGCCTTCCTGATTTTCTGCCTCTGGAAGAGCTGCCGCACATCCCGCTCACAGATCGTGAGTGCAGGTGAGGGGTCAGAGAGGGGGGATGACACTGTGACAGGGAGGGGAAGGTGATTGTTTGAAGATGGTGTGTTGGAGTGTGGGAGAGGTGTGACTGTGGGCTTCTCAAACCTACAGTAAAATCCATTCAGCTCGTTAACCAGTCGTTGAGTACCAGCAGTGTTGGGGGATGGTCTCCTGTCGTTAGTGAATGTCCGCAGGCCTTTCCACACTGACGCAGGGTCGCTGGCTGCAAAGCTTTTTTCTAGCTTTTAAGCGTAGCTCCTCTTTGCAGCTTTAATCTCTTTAGTGAGTGTGTTCCTGGCCTGGTTGTACAGGACTCTGATCCCACTTCCGAAGGCCTCCTCTTTGGTCTTACGAAGCTGCCTGAGTTTTGCTGTGAACCAGGGTTTTCGGTTGTTGTATGTGCGGAAGATTTTAGTTGGCACACACATGTCCTCACAAAAACTGATGTAGGATGTCACAGTGTCAGTTAATTTGCTCAGGTCAGTGGCTGCATCCTCAAAAACACTCCAGTCAGTGCAGTCAAAGCAGGCCTGTAACTCCAGCTTTGACTCGTTGGTCCATCTTTTCACACTCTTTACAATAGTGTTAATTTTGTCACCCATTTTAAAATTTAGTCTTAGTCTTAGTCCTGTGTGAAATGTCCTTGTTAGTTTTTGTCATGTTTAGTCCACTGTATACTATTTTTTTGATCAGATTTTAGTTGACTAAAAGTCTGAGTATTTTAGTCTGATGTTTGTCAAAAGAAAATAAAAAGTGTTTTAATCTAGTTTTAGTTATTAACCATCATTGTAGTCTTTTCTAACTTATTAGTATAATTTTCATTAGCATGTTGGTCAATCTGCTCTAACCAAAATAGAGATATGATTCGAATGTTAGCGTTGTTCTCATTTTTATTGCAAAGGAGACATCCGTGATCGTTCCCTCTGGCTGGATGAAGTCTGTCGCTCCGCATGATCCATGTTGATAGAAAAATATAGAGATTAATGGCAATAAAGCAAGCTAAAATATCCCCCCCTGAAATATCACAAATCATGCTTATAAGGGAGCTGATATCTAAGCACCTCTTTCTCTCTAGCATGTTGTGTTTATAACCAGAGTTTGCATCCTCCACAGTAACGTTTTCGTTGCGCACCAGGCGTCGCCCCAGTTGGCCAACATTCACAGCACAGGAAGAAAAAAACACCACACTGTTCAAGTGAAAATTTAGAGGGAGAAAATATGGCCTGTAATATTTTGTCTCCTCATTATACTGACAAAAAGAAAGAGAGATTTTATTAACATTTTATGAATTACATTTTAGTCTTGTCATTTTTCGTCAATATTGCATGCTAATATAGTCACAGTCATGGTCTAAGGACAAATTGTTCCCGTCTCGTCTTCATCTCGTTTTCGGTGGAGAAAAAAAGGTTGTTGACGAATATATTTCTTTTATTTTTGTCTGACTAAAAGTAACTTCTTAAGTTTCTACTTTACATCAGCTTTAGCAGATTTCGGTTTCTGCCTATATGTCGGGAAAAGATGAACCAGACCGTAATCAGAGAGTCCCAAGGATCCACGGGGAAGAGAGCAGACATTCGACAGGTGGATAGAAGGGAGCGCAGTGCAAAAACACTCCTGTCTCAGTTTAACCAGTGCGTCGGCATGCTTCCTCCTTCAGCGTCTCCGGTAGATCCTAAACAGAGCGTCTGCTCCTCCAACTAATAACCAGGTTCAATAAAGAGGGGTGGAATAGTGTAAGCAGAGGAAAGTCCAGTGTTTAAGAGCTCTTCTCTGGTAAATGTTGGCAGAGAGAGACAGCAGAAAACAGAGTTTATAAACAAAAAAACAAAAAACTCTATGGAGGATAATCCAGAGGCGGCTTTCTGCGGCGCCATCTTGATATCACATTCGCGTGACGCCTCATCTTCATCCTGTATTTACTTTTCTATCATGATGTATGAGTCCAGTTACAGTCACAACTGCTTATGGACTTCTTCAAGACAAACATTTCGTCTTTGTTCTATCCAAATGACCCAGTAAGTCGCTGAAGTGAGCTAGCATGCACTAGGACCCTGAAACTGAAGCAGCTAAATGGAATTTGGCTATCATTCATTTTACGATTTAAATCTGTGCTTTTCCTACTGTGACATGTCAAAATGTTGTCTGCAAAAAAGGCAAAAGGCACTGTGAAGTGCTGCATGACTTGCTGTTGACTTGCAAAAATAATATTAAAAACAGGAAACAGAACAAAAAGGGGCATCTTGAACCATAATATTATGGGGAGGATTCCTTTTGTGGTCGCTTCGTTTCACTCATGTAACATTAACACAACACTACTTTTCACTTTCTTTATTGATTAGAGACTCACGTGGTGACGCACTTATGTTTTAATGTCATTAGCAAATGATCCATCATATACATATCACTTATAAAATCGCCTACTTGACAGTTACCGGACAGCAGTTGGATTTATAGTGACTTGATTTCATGTTGGGTGGTTCTTTTTTGCTTTCAGACTACAAACAAAACCAGAGCCCACTTAGAAACAGAAAGAGGTTCTTACTCGGTTATTTGGTCCATGTCAGGGTTTGATTGACAGCTTTTACACCAGCTTAAAAAAGCTGTCCTATTTTAGTCAGTACCAAAAATGTATTGAGGTTTGATTCCAAGGCTTCGTAAAAACACTCTTGGCTGTAGTTTTTGTGATTTCTACATTTTATTGGTAGGCTCGGAAGGTGCTGTGTTCAGCCATTCAGTAGAAACTCCCGTGATCCAGGCGACAGCTTCTGAAGACCTGAAGTAAGTCCGTATTCATTGACTTTACAGAAATTCATAAAATCTTAATGTCACACATTCACGTCCTGTTTAATTAAAATGAAGATCTTTAAATAATGATGATGAATGTTCTTCGTATTT
>JAPMOB010250292.1:0-11748 GCA_029875015.1 Lepomis gibbosus | reverse complement strand
TGTGGGTTTTGGCATATGCATGATGCACAATAAGGACACTTAATGAGTTGTCTTTGATCTCCCAGGGTTCAGTTGTGGCCAAATCTCAAGACCACAACAAGCCCCGGGCCGGGAGAGACATTGCCCGTGTCACCTTTGACCTTTACAGAACGAGCCCAAAGGACGTCTTTGGCTCCCTGAATGTGAAAGCCACATTTCAGGGCCTGTACTCTGTGAGCGCCAATTTTCAGTGCCTTGGGCCCAAGAAAGTCCTCAGGTAAGCTTAAAGGAAGGCGGTGAGGGTCATTACAAAAGAGACATAATAGAGAAGCTACATAAAATAAAATACTCATTCTGCAGAAAAAAAACTTTCCCCATAAACTAGCATAAAAGTACAAGTACCTCAAAACTGTGTTTGACTATATGTACCCTATGTCCTCTGTTCGTCAGTCTAACCATAATTTTGTCCCTCAGAAGAAATTCAGTGCACAGTGCCAGTGATAAAATCATTTGACACTAAATGTGACTCGAGCCGGCTGTTACGCAGCGAGGAATCGATTCAAAATCGTACTGATGACACTTTTATCTGGTTTTCAGAGAAGCCCTGCGCGTAGCCTCCTCCCTCCTGTATGCTGCCGGACACCTGCTCATCACCTCCGCCTCCATGATCCGCCGCATTATCGAAGGTGCTGAGTTATGGCAGCCACAGAGGACAGAGTACTCAGCCAGCTGGAACTGACGGAGCCCAGTGAGACCTCTTCAGTGGTGACACAGAGTAACTAGCATCGCGTTGATTAGCCATTGTACTGTATAATAGTTCTGCTGTTTACTGCCTTAAAATGCCTTTTTTTTTACATGAACATCTGTTAAGGTAGTAACTGTACACTGTATCACTGATACTCTTACTCTTCTACATCTTAAATATTTCGGCTTTACTTCAGGTTATAAACAGAATGAAAGACAAAAAAGAAACAACAAACTTTAAGGATTAAGTGTCTTAACTGATGTAGCTGTATAACATGAGTGTTACAGCTGTTAAACTATTTTTTGTGCAATATATTCCCCCAAATATCCTAAAATTGTACTATATTGTTAATTTGGGGTGGATTTTGCATCATCAGGTGACTTTCTGTCTCTATCCACTCTGAGATTACAGGTGTTAAACCACTGAAATCAAATGGGTGTTAATGTGATCTGAAACACTGCTGTCTTTTTATGAAAAAATAAATAATACAGAAATGAGATTAAAGTTGTCATACATTTTTTAGTTTATTAATGATTTGAAGAATCATGGTCCAATAACAAGCAAGCAATGTTTTTGTTTTTTTTACAGCACAAAGGGGACTCGTCGATGTGAAACTGCATCTACCATTCATATTATCAAACATGTCATCACAATAACAGCATAACAAACAATGTGCTCCATATGAAACAAGAATGTGTCTTAACTGGGCAATCTTTTCTCAAACATCTGTGTAACATCTGTCTCAAAGTACAACAGAAACAGCTTGACCCTACCAATTACGAACCAATAACAAGTCATAAAACGGCCTCTGATAGATCTTTCTAACTGTTGAGAGATGGCTCCCCTCAGTGGGAGGCTTCGGCATCACTTCTAGTCTGGAGGCACCTGCACAATCTTCCATCTTGATTTTCTCCCGGCGTCACCCAGCTGTGCCTTTGCCAGCTCGTTCAGGCACTGCCGGTACCGGATGTTGGCCAGCGCCTGTTTGTGCTGCTCCTTGTCCATCCAGCGCGGCTTTCTTTTCTTGACGTGATATCGCATGTCTCCGAACCACTGGACCAACATGTGGCGGGGGGCGCCAATCAGCATCGACAGTCGGTTGTACTCCTCCCTGTCTGGATACTGGCAGCGCGAGAAAGCCACCTTCATCATCGCCAACTGTGCTCGCGTCTTTGTGTTGCTGCAGATCGGAGAGGAACCTTCTGCAGCCACGGCCTCCTTTTCTGTTTCCCCCTCAGAGCCACTTTTCACAGGGGTCATACGAGTATCTGTGGTCTGGTTGTCAGCGAGTGGAGGCCCATCAAGCGCTTGAGTTTGAGACAAGGGGTTGAGAACAGGACTCGTATCCAGCGGCTCATCAGCAACCACGAAGCTCTTGTCGGAAGGCCACTCATGGATGGACTGTAATCTGCTGTTTGCTTTGGCCATCATTTCCTTTCTGGTGGAAAGTGGTGTCTCCCGCTGGGTGGATGTGCCAGACTCCCTCTCATCTTCATCACCACTTATTTCAACTTCTCCTGCTCTCTCCACGACACCCTCATCCCATCGCTTCACTCTCTTCTTTCTCATCTTGTATGTCGCTGTCACCAATTGGCGCTTTCTCTGAGCATTCCTTCCCTCTTCCTCTGCTTCTCTGTCCCTCTCTTTCTTCATCTGTTCCTCCAGCTTAATTTTTTTCTCCAATCGCTTAGTAGCCCTCACACTTTCTCCCATCATCCTTCCCTCATCTGAACTCTCTTCCTCTCTAACCCCGCCTGCCTTCTTCCCACGAGGCTCTTTTACCTCTCTTTTGCATTTCTCATTCTCTCCTGTGTCCTCTTTTACCTCCTCCCGCATCCTGTTTTGCACCTCGGCCGTTCCTCGAGCTGACTTGAACTTCCTCCAAACCTCACAGACGTCACTATAGTCCCAGCTGATGCCATAGCGGAGCCTCTGTACCATGAACCACACCTTCACCTGGTCTGGGTGCAGGGAGCAGCGCTGCGCCAGTGCAGCTGTCTGTTTCCGTGTCAGATACGGAAACTTGTCGAACGCCTTGTCGAGCTCTGCCGCACCATCCATCTGTAGGTTAATTTGGTTCGAGTGTACCCATATAAACCTCTGACTGTCAGAGACCACGGGCAGACACACTGCACTGTTGTGGTTCAGGCTGAAAGCCCCCAGGGGAACGTTCATTTCTGATAAAGTCGGAGTTTCTCCACGAGCATCAGGTGTCTTTTGTCTTATCTCCCTCATCTCTGATAATGACTCCTGCAAAGAGCAGACACACAGAGAGGGTTGGTACCAGAATGAAATATATATTTATGGTTAGATGGTATAAAAGAGTAAAATAAAATACACACACTGATAGATAATCATCTGAACACACTTTCATCTTTTACTCAGTAGTTGTGACAATATATACTGTAAGAAAAAATACACTTGTCACCTGTCACAGATTTTTAAATACAGTTTATACAGTCGTGGATGTACATTTAATGTTGCTGGTTATATCTGGCGTTTGTGGGGTTAAAGCAGCGATTATTTTGATGTCAATCTAAAGACCTGAAATAGCCATTTCTATCTTTGTGTTATCAATGAACCAACAACGAAACGTTCAGAAAATGTGAACATGATGTAAAACAAAAACCTGGTTAATAAAGGTGTTAGTTGTTGTTAGCTGACAGCAAAGTCACCAAGTCTCTTATATTGGGTTAAAATACATAATGAGCGCTAACTTAAAATTAGCCAACTTAAGTGAAGTTCGCGCTAAACTCACGTTGTTACATTTCTTGCCGTTCGCCAAACATTAATTAATCTAACGCTGCTAACCAAGTCTGCGGTAACATAACTGTTACAGAAACAAATCATTGATTGCCGTCACTGATCGATAGGGCTGCGTCTAATAATAATAATAAGAATAACGTTACTTGTTAGCGGTAACGTTAGCTAGCGTTAGCTTTTAGCTTTTAGCTTTGTGAGTTAACCAACGTTCACTGATCATTTAGCACACGACCGGTGTCGTAAAGCAAAATGAACTTTTCTTAATTATTAGTCTTTTCCATGGGTAGCATCAAGGAGACACCGCAATAATTACTAAATATAAGTGATGAAGGGGCTGGAGGTCCTACCTTCAAGAAATATGATGAATGGCAGGTGTTTTTTCTGCAGATCTGGCTCATCCATACATGCGAGCAGTGCATCCAGATAACGTTTCATAAACAATGCTTAATGAGGAGTTTGTTTGGTAAAGTCAATTTAATGATTATATATTCAAGAATGCAAGTGTACTGCAATCTCATTAAGTGTATTCTCCCAGGGTTTATCTATGAAATGGGACGGGATGTTCAAAATAATGCAAGATGATGAAAATATGTATTATTTAATAAAAGGCCCCATGAGTTGCCATTTGTTTTAGGTACACTTAGCTGTAACTTGTAACTGTAGATGTTACCTGTAACGTTAGTAGACTATTAATCTTTTATGACTGATACGGCAAGGTAAGGTAGGGCTTTTATGAGCAGCATATGTACACATGTCATTTTCCAAGTAATGATACTGCTGGAAAGTAAAGCCAGACTCAGAGGAAACAGCGACAGGCAACCAGAGGCTAACTTTTCAGCAATTTTTCAGCAACATCACATTTCATATCTGACTCATACACTGTATACAGGTGAAACTCGAAAAAATTAGAATATCGTGCAAAAGTTCATTTACGTCAGTAATTCAACTTAAAAGGTGAAACTAATATATTATATAGACTCATTACGTGCAAAGTGAGATATTTCAAGACTTTATTTGATATAATTATGGCTTACAGCTTAAAACCTCAAATTCAAAATCTCAGAAAATTAGAATATTGTGAAAAGGTTCAGTATTGTAGGCTCAAAGTGTCACTCTAATCAGCTAATTAATCCAAAACACCTGCAAAGGGTTCCTGACCCTTTAATTGGTCTCTCAATTCACAATCATGGCGAAAACTGCTGACCTGACAGTTGTGCAGAAAACCATCATTGACACCCTCTACAAGGAGGCAAAGCCTCAAAAGGTCATTACAAAAGAAGTTGGATGTTCTCAAAGTGCTGTATCAAGGCACATTAATAGAAAGTTAAGTGGGGAAAAGTTAAGGGAAAAGTGTGGAAGAAAAAGGTGCACAAGCCTCAGGGATGGCCATAGCCTGGAGAGGATTGTCAGAAAAAGGCCATTCAAATGTGTGGGGGAGCTTCACAAGGAGTGGACTGAGGCTGAAGAGCCACCACACACAGACGGGTCCTGGACATGGGCACACAATCCAAGATGCTTGAAGACCAGTGTGAAGTTTCCACAGTCTGTGTTGGTTTGAGGAGTCATGTCATCTGCTGGTGTTGGTCCGCTCTGCTTTATTAAATCCTGAGTCAGTGCAGCCATATACCAGGACATTTTAGAGCACTTTATGCTTCCTTCAGCAGACGAGCTTTATGGAGATGCTGACTTCATTTTCCAGCAGGACTTGGCACCTGCCCACACTGCCAAAAGTACCAAAACCTGGTTCAATGACCATGGGATTACTGTGCTTGACTGGCCAGCAAACAGGACTGACCTGAACCCCATAGAGAACCTATGGGGCATTGCCAAGAGAAAGATGAAAGACATGAGACCGAACAATGCAGAAGAGCTGAAGGCCGCTATTGAAGCTAAATAATAAAGAGTACTGAGTGGGCCATGGTGAGACAGAAAACAACACATACCACATACCATTTATGAGAAATCAAAAAAGTATTATTTTCTTTCCCTTCTCTCAGTGTCTGCGTCTTGTCTTGGCTTATGAGCTTATTTTCCACACAAAAATTCAGGTTTGTTTACCCACATTAAAACATCATAGTGGCTGAATGCACCATATTGGTGAACACTCAATTCTTACTGGATATGCTTACTCTAATTACATACTTACTTTGTACAAATTCATATCACATCATCATCAACTGCATGTGAGAACTGTTTGAAAAAATAAAAACATTCACTAACAAATTATCCAGTAACTTATGCCAACATCAGCTGCAAAAACTGTTAATGAAGTTCCAAAATTTAACAATCCATAACTTTCTCAATCAAACCTGTAGCCGTTTAAAAGAAAGGTTGAATTGAGAACAACTGGACATCTTCTGAAACGTCCAGATGCTCCCGTTTCAGTTTTTCTTGGATAAATATGACCTGGATGAATCTTTACAGATGTGTAGGTTTGTCTAACCCTTTCTCTTGTTCTTCCTCTCTCAGTACAAGAATCAGTGGAGCCTGAAGATGATCTGCAGTGATGTTTTTAATAAAACAAACATAAAGCCAGTGATGTGTTCTTTCTTTGTGGAAAAAGTACCTCACATATTTTTGTTAGCATCTTTAGTGATTGTAAGGTCGCTCCTGTTGACCTCAGTCAATCATTTTTTCCTCCTCTCCTTGTCAGCAGGGAAAACAAACATTCATAAAGATTACATTAGTCATTAAGGGGATGGTGATGGCGCATGGGATTGAACCCCAGAGACCCGGGTTCAATCCCCCCACTGTGACCCATCCACCATTGTGTCCCTGAGCAAGACACTTAGGCTAATCCCTAGTTGCTCCTGAGGCGTGCGACCTCTGATGTGTAGCAATTTTAAGTCGCTGTGGACAAAAATGAAAATAAATAAATGTAAATGTAAGATCACTTAACCCTGTTATCAAGGGATTACAAGGAATTTTAGAAAGGTAAATCTGTTCTGAATTTTAAACGTAAAATATATATCCTCCTTTTAAAAAAAAATAGTAATGTAACTACATACATGTGTCAGTGTGCTGTACAAATATATTAAATCAACGCATGTATTGTCTAAATTACCAAAAATAACTTAAAATTGCCTTTTTGTCGTTTCTCTCGCTCATTTTCAATTGCCCGCCTTGGACTTCTGGGAACTATCTGTTGTCTCCATGAACCATGTGACGTTCAAGTATTTTTGGCGGGCTGTGCTTCCCACTTGATCTGACTCCACCCTCTGAAAAGGTGGTTAAGGAGAAGTTCAAACTGCGGAGTGCTGCTGTGGCAGAGCATTGAGACCAGAAACTTATAGATCAACCACAGGTTAACTACAAGTGGGAAGCACAGCCCGCCAATTGAGCAAACTCAGATTTCATTTTGAGTATTGTGACAAAACAGAGTCAATGTAGAGCAGCAAGGAGGATTGAAATACTTTGGTTTAACACTGAATAATATTTAAAAAATAATCTAATCAGGACTTCCTGCTTCTGAAAACATGTCTGACAATCTGCAAAAGGACCCACAAGTGATCCTCTGCAACATGTGTCCAGAGGAGGACAAGAAACCAGCATGGGAGACCTTTGTTCAACTTGATTTATAGGCTGATAAGTAACTAAATTTCATAATTTGCTGCCTTTTTTCTCCTTTCTTCTTTTTTTTTAAAGTCATAAGGTCTTTGATGCACAAAGAGTTTCTGTGTCGGCATGTTTTAATACATTCCCACTTCCATTGGTGTAGCTCATTTCTAATGTGTGAAACGAAACTTACCTGTAAACCAAACAGAAACCTGAAGCCACGTCTGTTTGGCTCCACCCCTGGAGTGAGTGGTTTAGCAGAAATTGAAACTGTTGTGCAGCGCTGCTGTGGCAGACAATTCAGACCAGAGACTTACACACCATCGACGGGTAAACAACTAAATTCAGCAAACTCAGATTTCATGTAAAACCTGAGAGCAGCAAGGAGAATTGAAGGACTTTGTTCTACACTGAATAATATTCAAAAATAATCCAATCAAGACTTCCTGCTTCTGAAAACATGTCTGACAATCTGCAAAAGGAATCACAAGCGATCCTCTGCGACATGTGTGCAGAGGAGGACAGGAAACCGGCACGGAAGACCTGCATGAAATGTGAGATCTCCATGTGCGTCCAGCACCTCCAGGCCCACCTGACCACTCCTGTGTTACTACAAACTCATCCTCTGACTGAACCCATGTCTTTATGTGGGACCACCAAATGCCCCCAACATGGCAAACTCGTGGAGTACTACTGCCTGGATGACTTGACCTGTGTGTGTGTTTCCTGCGCCATTGAAGACCAGCACCGCCTGCACAACATGAAGACCTTCTCCACAGCCCACAAAGAGCTCATGGAAAAGCTCCGTGCTGAGCAGCGGGCCTTACTGGTGAAAAGTGAAGATGAGAATGTGAGTCTGGAAAAGTGGGAGAAGAGTGAAAGAGAGAAGCTGGGTCGCTCTAGTGGTCGTCTCATTGAGGCTGTGACTAAACTGCGGGACGTTGCCCTGGCCAGTGTCCAGAGTTCGGTCTCTGCTCGCATGGTGTCCATCAAAACCAGCAAGACCAGCATCCAAGCAGCACAGAACGAGAAGGACACCTTCAGATTCCTGCAGATGTATTCTCAGGTGCATCAGGATGTGGAGAAGGCCAAAGCCGTGGATCTGAGAAAAGGGTTGGAGCCCGGCAGCGATCGTGACAAACTGGTTCAGGAGATACGACAGAATGGTGAAAAGATGATGGAACAAGCAGGCCACCTCTGGGGATCTCTGTTGACTCTGGTTGATCCAGAACACCACCAGGAGCTTGTTGCCACTAGTTCAGACCTGATATTTGAACCGCAGACTTTTGGCCCCAGCATGTCTCTGTCTGAAGACAGCACGACGGTTTTCTACAGCAGGTGGCTGGGGCAATGCTCTGCCACTCTACTGATCCGTAGCACCAAGTCAGTTCCTAACTTTCAGAGGTGGGTGGTCAGTCTTTCTGCAGACTCTGACTGGACCATTGGTTTATGTGACAAAAAGTCTGCAAACAACCCGAAGGACGGACCTGTGTATGGTCTGTGCTGCGAAGGTCAGCAGCTCAGCTCTCTCACGACAGAAAGTGCCGATTGTTGTGATGCATCAGTCAATTCACGAAGTTCTGAAGTTCAACACAGGGTTTCCTCAGCATTAATCACACATCAGGCTGAAAATGGAGAGGAGGCCGCACCACGACCTGAAATGGTGGAAGTGTTTTGGAACTTTGTTGCTTCCTCGCTGTCGTTCTTCAGCAGAACCGGACAGCACCAGAGGGACGAAATCATCACAATTAAGATGAGCCTCAACAACTGGGACCTGGTCCCCTTTGTTAAACTAGCGAAGGAAAGCAGTCAGAATGTGTCCCAGCAGCAATGGAAGTGCACCTGTGGGAAGGTTTACCACAAGAACGGCAATCAGTACACTGATAATTGCCGCTACTACTCTGACCGGGGGAATTGTTCCTGTGGAGCATTTATTGGTGACATATACATCACAGAGGTGGTTTGTGAACTTGTTTAAGTAATAGGTGGGACCCACCTGATCATTATTAATCATACAGAGCTAAGAAGTGCATGGCTACAAATACCAAGGTAATAACAGTTCATTGGATGACTATAAATCTTACTGATTATTTGTATTTGACAGCAACACTATAGTTAGTAATGAGCTAATGCTGTGCTAATATTCAGTGTACAAAATACACATCATACGCTACAGGCAATACAACATGTTTAGCTAAATGTCCTAACTGAAGTGTTATGAATGATTTAGTTTTAAGCAACAAAGTAATTTAGTTTTAGCTGCAATGTTTCCACTTTTTTCTGCCTGCCTGTTTGAGGTGTTTGTCTCCATCTACTGGTGGTGAATTGGTCATTGCTCAGTGTCTCACACTGCATGGTCTCATGATGTCTGCATGGCAATAAAGAATTTGTGTCTTTTGTATCATTGTGAATCCGCTCAATAATAAAGTCAGAAAATGTTTAAAACGTGGAATGTTTTTATTGTCTGGTTAAAATGTGAAGTGAAAAAAAGTGATTTTAAAAACACATTTCAATTTTACCTTTTGCCATTTCCACACTAATGTTACACTAAAAAATGAACCAGCACAGATCATGTAAGAACAGCTTGAAACAGTAACCGCAGACACGGTGTGAAGTGAAACCATACAAAATACTGATGCTGTAATACTTCCTAGGATTGAAAACTTAATTTTAAGGCTATAATGAATCATAAATTACTTTGAATGTGCACATCTCTAACATAAACTTTGGTTTTATCAGGAGCAGCCAGAGAAGAGAACAGCTACACATGTTAATATTAAAGAACTGCTATGAATTCAGCACTTCATTAGTGTGTACTGGATCTGCTCTGTACTGTAGCATTCAGCATTGGTCCATATATAAATTCTCCCAAATCTAATTCACATATTATTTTAAAAAGAAGCATGAAGTGCTGCAAACAATGCGTGCTACTGTAGTTTAAAAATGTTTTTATGAGACAATAGCAAAAACTAAATAATATCTCAAATTACAAATCATTAAAGTGCAAAACTTAATGAGTGACTGAATTTCTAAAATTAACCGCATATTTCCTAATTAACCACAGCAGCTGCAGATATATTTAGACTTTCTAAATAATTTAAGACTTTTGCTATAACTTTATATGTGAGTGACGAAGACTCACAGTACGATCTCGGCACAGAGACATAATACATATGCTGTTTATAGACAGCCACAGAAAGGACCTCTGGAATGAGGAGACAACAGACATCACTGCTCTAGCTTACTTCTTACTGTCTAGAGACACACTGGCCCCTGAAACACTTTGTGGCTTGTATGGGAAAAACGTAACATTCAGAGTTGTGCGCTGAAAAACATTTCTGTTAATGTCAATAAGGTCAACAAACTAAAAACTGCATTGAAATGTCAAAGAAGTGTAAAAACGAACAAGGATACTAAAAGGGCAGCATTTAAGTATTAATATATGTGTCTGTTCACTTGTGTTTGGTCAGACAGGCAGTGCTTGTTATCCTTTGATCTGAGTCAGGGTCGAGCTGGACAATCAGCTGTCGTTGCCGAAGACGGTGTTGAGCTGTTGGGTGACCCTGATGAAGGTGGTCCTACGGCTCAGCTCCTTCAGTTTGCCTGCCCCAACATAGGTGCAGGTGGAGCGGACCCCGCCCAGGATGTCTCGTATTGTCACATCCACTGGACCTTTGTAAGGCACTTCGACTGTCTTCCCCTCCGACGCCCTGGAGGCAAAACACACACACTGAGAAATGTGGTTTACTACGCACACGTCACTCACCACTCTGCACTTTAGGTTATCGATTAATGCTGACAGGCAAAAAATAGATTCTTATATGCATCGTGAAGCGGACGTGGAAGATTCTGACTTGATTAACTAAAAAAATGCATTATTTAAACTTTAATTGACAACATAATGTTGACGGACATAATGTTCACAAAAGGCAGAATCTGCAGAAGTGCAGCACCTGGACCGTCTGTGGCGCGCACATACACACATGGACAGCAAAAGGAATGTGCAGCTAGCCAAATGCACCACAAAACATATTCGAACTCCTCTGTACCCACGGATGCGCCCCCGAGACTACTGCTCTGACCACGTTCACAACCACACTTAAAATTCCCCCCAAACCAATTCCAACGTTCCAATGCCTAACCAGGGAGTAAGCTCCGAAAAACAGTTAAATGTGCAATGGGTTAGGGTTAGGGTTAGGGGTTAGGGTTAGGGGTTAGGGTTACTAACCCTCACTGATGTATCGACCATCTGGCAGAAAATATACACTCCTTTAACCAAAACCCACAAAATCTGGTGTTAACACCCAAAAATCACAACATACTTAAAGCAGATAAAATACCCGTCCAAAGGTGTCTCCTTGTAGCACCTAATAAAATTTACTATTCTACTCTAGATATGTGGTACCAACACACCAGAGACAAGTTCCACTAATACACATTTCAATCACTAATCACAAACTCCACCTACCAAGGGACAGCTTTCCTTCATACCTTACCAAATCCACCTGCTAAGGCCCTGAGAATAGAGCAAAAAGGTGGACAAATTGCACTACAAGTCACCAGAAACACTACAAAGGCTGAAAGAAACAGATCGCATCGGACGAGCCCCCATTTGTCACAGCCTGGCTCATGGACTGGACAAAAACAGGAGACACACGGGTAAACTAAATAACAAAGTGATTTATTAATAAGAAAATAAGCAAAAC
>JAPMOB010250291.1:0-20284 GCA_029875015.1 Lepomis gibbosus | reverse complement strand
AGTGAGAATAGGGACCTCACACGTTTCTACTCGGCCCTAATAATAATGACTGATAAAAAAATACATGAAAATAAATTTCAGCATTAAATGATCTTCTCATGCAGAACAATTTACAATCAGTAAAATAAACCCTAAATATCTACAATGTCCAAACAATCATTGTACTGTACTATTTGAAAATGCAAGTAGGGCATACAGAGCACATTTTTTCTCTCAAATGTAACAAGCTTACTGTCGCTGTCAGATCAAGATGGTCACAACATCAGCAAATCGGAGAGGCAGAGGAAGCAGATTGTGACAAACACAATGAAGGTTACTGTAAATCTTCTCCTAGCAATTATTTGTGACAGAAAAATGCATGAATAGGCTCATTGTCTTTGTATGGGACTGAGTTTAGATTAACATGCCCTGCTCTGCTGCCAAGAACAGAGCTGATGTAATCAGAATACGACATGGGTATAACCTCAGTCGTCAGACATAAGTATGTCTTTGGTGTTCACAACAAACCATTTGACCCGTTCTTATGATCATGTTCTTATCTGCTACACCTTTTGTTTAAGCTTTATGGTATAATAATGTTTGTAATTACAATTAAATGACTATGTGAATGTGAAAGGTGTCACTCGCAGTGACGTTTTCACTGAACTGCAGTTCCCCTAAGCTATAACGAGCATTCGGGCATCGTTCTGCTCGTTGCTTTGCTCTTGCATTGCATTTCCAGACTCATTAGACAACTGTTTTTAGCACCAAGCTCTTAAAACCCATCATACACTACCTGCCCAGCACAGAATGACATACACAACGAATTTAGCAACTATCTGATGTGGACATAGTGGAGCATTTAGCAGCCAACGATCCATATACCAGTATCTTCCAAAGGAGTTGGTGGAGACCAAAACAGGTTCAAGAAGAGTGAATATTCATAGTTTTCAAAACAACAGACCAACATAGCGGCTCACGGCGTGACTCCCCCGAAGAGACGCCGCAAAAGCAGTCAAATTTTATTTAAATCACCTTTCAATAGGGCTGGACAATACGGCCAAAAATTATATCACAATGAAAAGTTTCATATCTTTCGATATCGATAATTATCATAATAAGTATCAAATCGTGATATCTTGTGAGTTTAAAGGTTGATTTTTGCTCCTGAGTGAAAGTTGATTGTAGTTTAAACTCTTCTTTATGGACAGAACATGACAAACATTTGATTCCAAATAGTGGATCAGTTAATAAATCTGAAAAAATATTCAAAACAATTATGATAAAATCTTTTTAAACAAATATGCACAAGTAAAATTAATTAACAGCTTTGTCCTTTTTCCTCCGCAAAATAAACATTTTAAAAAATTCAGTCCTGAATCGTGTGATTCAAGTGAATCAAATCAACATTTATTGGATATTTCTTGAACATTTGTTATATTGTTATTGAAAAATATATATATTGCGATAATTATTGTTATTGTGCAGCCCTACCTTTCAACTTAAGAAACAGAAAGATATAAACACAAACTGCTAATGTTGGGCACATCCGATGCATATAACGTTACAGCATCCGCTGCTGCATTTCTACCGTTAAAACCCGCCAGGTCCCTGCCGCCACCTGACTGCGGTAATGTTTCCTTTTACCTTCTGGGGAATCCCTCACCTAACACAGCTCAGGCTCGTCTCCTCCTCGATTAGTAAATCTGAAGTCACAACAACCATCCAGCATTTTGGCAATGCAATTGTAACAAACTCAAGGTAACAGTGTGTCACTTGCATTTTGTTTTTCAGGCAGCAGAAAATAACGTCTTTTTTGCCCTCCAAGGGAGCGTCTTCTTTCGAATGTGACGTCACATGAAAACTATGAATAGGACTTTCATTCGTCAGGCTGCTGAAACGGTGATGGGGCCGGCCAGACAGCGCAGAGGTGAAGTCTGTCAAGCCCACCTAACCTGGTAAATACAGCATGTGATTGGACTGTTCTTCAGCACAGAGCAAACAATAAGTTAAGAGCACGTGCCCCTTCCTCCAATGCAATTAAATGTCTCAACTATAGGATGGATTGCCATTAACTTTAAATACATGGTGAAAATGTAAACCATTATTAATGGTAATGGTAATGGTATGAATGGTAATCATCAGCATGTCAGCGTTGTCATTATAAGCATGTTAACTGTACCTAATTATAGCCTCACAGTGCAGCTTGCATGGCTTTAGACTTGTTACAGAGGTTCACATTGTCACATCTGCTTTAGTGCCCCCTGGTGGCTCGGTGCCTCAAAGCAGACGCTCAATTCGCCATGTCCTGGGGCTGCTCTGTATATAAAGCACTTATTTTTAAAGTTAAACAGCAGTGTAATCTGTTGAGGCAGCTGGTTAAACTCCAGATGAGCCTGACTGGAGCCTCAGGTCCTCCAGCTGTTTGTTTTATTTTTTATTAGCTCTTTAGCTGGCTGTAGATTAAAGACAAATGATCTGCCATTAAGGATAGTCAACTTTAAAACAACTTGCATGAGGAACTCAGGCTAAATCTGTTATCTTTTATCTGATCTTTTTTGCCCTTTATGATTATTTCCTTGTCCATGTTGCTTGTACTGCTTTGTAATTTACATTTTCTAATTTCTAATCTTTCTAATGTCTAAGTTGAGAAAACACCACCTTAGTCAGGCATTGGTGTGCCAATATTTTAGCAGAAGGTATCACTGTTCCATGATAATGACATTTATTATTCTCCCAGCTGAAATATTATCATCTGGGTGTCATTTCAGGAAACAATTTTATAGCTTTAATAAACAACATGCGTAACTTTACAATGCACATCCACTGATACAAAACACAAAAATCACTTAGGGACATTTTTTTCATATTGTGTGCATGAGCATTGAGTGGGGGTGGCTGGACTATTCCTGAAACCCATCAAAACCTGTCTGTTGAGTACTTGAAATCGTGGGAGGGCCGTGTTGCCTTTGTTTCCATAATGCAACAGTGTGAGAGCAAATTCTATTTTCCATGAGTTGACTGTCGCTTTAAGTGGGCTCACAGGTCATGTTAGTCATTGTTATGATGAGTCATTCATGCTGCAATGCTGGAACTAACGGGACAAGAACTCTGCGTCAGATACGGAGTTTATTTTTGAACACTACAGTAAATATCCCAGGAAGAAGATGAATCTGCCGAGCTCATGTTTGATTTACTCTGGCAGATACGTTTGGGGGGGCCCCTCTCATTCAGACATATTTTCACCTGACGTGGTTCAAGCCTATCAAAACCGCGGCGGGTTTGATTGACAGGAGAGCAAAGTCCTTTTAGGCAAGTCGTGCCACACGGCCGCCATCTTGGCAACGCTTCCAGGCAGCTATTTCGACTAACAAGACCAGGCCCCTTTCCAAATGAATGGAGAGATGGCCAGATCTGCCTTTATACAGATCACCGGGATATAAAAACTACAGGAATAGAATCAGCATTAAAATCTGATAAAAATTGCTTAAAGAGTTTAGAAACTTTGCCCCAAAATAAGGTTTAAAAAGCGTTTTTCCTGATCGGTTATACTTCTACTACGCATGTGTCACCATTTGCACACATGTGTAGTGTGTAACAGACCCTTACATCACTGGAACCACGATACTTCAGCCACGATTGGCTGAAATCTGATTCCTGCTTTGGCTGTTAAAAGCAGACGATTGGCTTTTTAGCGGGAGGGGCGGGATAACCGCCATCTTTGCATTTACGGACTTTCCCCATAGAGTTGTATGGAGGATGTATGTGTCTCCTCTAAATTGTCTCTGAGAAGAGTCAATGGTCCAGATTTAAAAAGTCACGCTTCATTTTCATCATGTCTCGTCACGTATGCATGCGCGCACACACACCAACTTGATATCATGGGATGGCGTGTAAATAGCACACCACTTTAAGGACATTTCACTTGCCATTTCAACGCATTTTACGCTTTTCAGTCCCTATACAACACAAAGGAGGTTAAGCCTATCTGCACAGCTGTCCGGTTAACCAGTCGACATGCATACAATCAGGTACTTTGGTTTAGGCCACACCGCTGTGATGGTTAAGGCAGAATAAGGTGCTTCGGGGGGGATGCCAATGCAAAGATTGTTAGCTAGCTAGCTTATTAAACTTTAACAAAGCTAATGTAACGTAGCTAACGCTATGCAGCTATTGCAGCTAATGTGATGTAGCATGGAAACCATATAATGTTACTTACACAATAAATCAATGTTGTCTTATTGTTTAATTTTTCTTTCACACGGGAACCGAACGCCAGTCTCCTGGGTCAGGGATCCACCCGACCATCCCTCCGCCACCTTAGTATCAGACTTTCATGGCTATTTCAATCTCACATCTGGTGTTTTTACTTGTGACAATAGGCGTGAAATGACACACCACGAGAAATGACTTTAGAAGAAGTCGCGGTCTCGATGATACCAGGCTGCGCACTTGCGTGTTTGCGTTTATCTGTCTGCAGCTAATCTCGCACACCATCAGCCTAATATTTTTTGGTGCACATTCATGACTGTATGCTTCAGGCCTTAAGCCCTGATATTGCAGTGATTCAAAATGTTTGAAAAATATAAGTAACTGTTCTGTTTTTACCGCCATTGGCTGCTGAATTTCCTCTTAACCAGCCAGTAGGGGTCGCAAGTCATGAACAACTGCTTCAGTTTGAAGTCTTGTTTCCACTTGGAACAACTTACGTGGTGTTGACAGATTCTTTTGCTCATTGCTGCAAAAGAATACTTGTGAATTGTTCCCTATCAAACAGATGATTACTTGGCAGCCTCCACATGCTGCTGAACATAGTGGGTGTGGGTCAGAGGCAACTCTCATGTGGGCAGCGCTCCTCCTGGCTTACAAAGCCTGACCAGACTAAGCTTTTAATTCTTTCTAAAAGAATATGTGACTCCGCCCACACAGCCAGTTTGTTAAAGTGATAAGTTCTTCCTGTCGCGCCGTCTTCAATATGACAGCGTGTTGTGCCCTTTTTCCAATGCATGGTACCATCTCTACTCGCCTCGCATTGTTTTTGGTGTTCCAGTTTGGGAAAAGTTGCACCTGTACCTGCTACCTGGTACTTTTTTCATGTCACCTCCACCGAGGTTCTAAGCGAGCTGAAGTGATGCTAAAATGTGCTGTGAAAACACAGGAGACTCCTGCTTACTATTCACTGCATCATCATCGACTGACAATTGATTCATCAATTTCCGTACAATATTTTATCACTAAATCCACTTCTGATAAGTTTTGATGTCGACTGTGCCGATTTCGAATGTGATGCCAGATCAAAAACGTGCTTTAACGTTTTCGGAGTTCAGGAGCTCCGCAAAGGGAGGCGGGGGGAAGCTTGCGCCAAACCCGCGGCAGTAGCTCACGAGGCCGGCTGGCCGTCCCACAGTCACACAGACCGCTGCCGCCAACTCAGCGGACGATTGCAGAAACAACGGCAGAGGAAAAACACAGCTGAAAGATTTTCATCCCGCTTTTGTGTCTTTGCATTCTGAGTAATGCTGAAATGTTTTAACTTAAACCAAGAGACAGCTGGTATGTGTGGGTTGCATGTGTGTGTGTCGCACTGAACGTTACGTCTCAGCAGTTGTGCGAGGCGTTGCTATGACGACCAGCTACATCAACGGGTCCTATCTCTGGGTACTATCTTCAATGGACAATGGAGGACGGCCATCGAGTACAGTTGATGCGAGTCGAGTTGGTACCAGTAAAGGAAAAGAGGCTTTAGTGTCTATGTGTGGAGGAGATGTTGGGCGCTAAGCCCCGCCCTCTCTGATGCAGAGAGGACAGAGGCAGTGCATGTAGACACCAAAACATAGTTTTGCTGTTCATTTGGCTTAAGTGCTGTGGGCAAAAAGGCTTATAATGCAAGGGAAGCTCCTGTATCTCAGCAGGGATGAGGAAAAAAGTTGATCTACAGTAGAAATATATCTGAAAGCAGCACAGACTACCTGAGATCTGCATTATATTCCATTATATTTTGAATTGTTTCCCTTTACATAATTAAAATATTTCCACCATACATTGGTGCAGAAAAAAAAAAAAATCACCAGAATGCAGTAAATGAACTGTTTAATGAACCATATGCAGAGACGTTTGATAAGTTCCTTCAGCCAAGCTCCCTGTGATTTCTTTGGTTGACACAATTGGAAGAAATTCACCCACATTCACAGAGGGCATTGCAGGAAAGGTCATTACTGAGGTCAACTCTGTTCTATCAGTGGCCATACAAGCCTCTCTGGATAGAGGATGCTACAGCGTCACTACTGCTGCCTACTACAGGGTGTCAAACGTCAGAGAAGCAAAGAAGACTTTCTCACAGAACGAGGCGCTGCAATGAGGAGGAGGGATCAGACACAGATTTAGATCTTGACAGTAAAGAGGAGACATCGGCGGGTGGATGTCATGGCAAGAGGAAGAAGTTGCAGTGGTGTTTAAGTGGATGGCGGAGGATTCAGGCGGCTCCACTTTAACGTTCGGATCAGGAAGAGATGAGCAATTCTTTAAGTCGTCAGTGTATCGACTCTGGTGATAAGGATGAAGAAAGCTTCATCAGACCAGATATGATCAGATATAATGTTAGATATTCTGTCAGGTCAGCAGAGACACTATGAATGATTCATGATGTCTGACTCAGTCATAAGTAAAAAGGCAACTGAACACCTCTGCTTCAGTTTCAAAATTTCAATTTTGTGCTTCTTTATCCAGTTGTTTCTGACTTGAAGACATCTGATTATTTTTTTGTTGAACTGTAGACTGCAAATTTGTGTTTCTCTGCTGACGTTTTATTTTATCGCTTTCCCAAAAAGAATGAGAAGAAGGCTTCAGCAGTGAATCAGAAAAGTGGCCTCCGTTTTAGAAGGGGCTGTTGTGACAAGCCAAGATCAGGACCAGCTTCAGCAGCTGGCTTGATAAAATGTTCTCCCCTTTCCTCTCTCCCCTCTTCACCTCAACCTCTAAATGCCTTTACATTTAACATTAAAACAATTTATTTCTTTTACAATGGAATAAACTATTTCCCCAATTACCAGCGATGTCTTTATTTATTACTTTCAGTAATGGACCTAAACTATAAACCCTGAACTCTGCATTGCAACAACAAAAAACACAAATGTGAGTTATATAATCAAGAAGTGTTGACCTGGTGTAAAAAAAAGATGTTTTAAAGTGGTGTTTTAAGAAGGGAAAACCACTTAGTATAAAATCTGATTTGGCAGTAATCAACATTAGTGTTTTTGAAAGTTAAAAAAGCTTCTAAAAGCGTTTAACGTTACTTATGTAGGTTGCTAACAGGTTCTCGTTTTCTGTTACGTTACTCATGTGATCCGCAGTTTGAAAGCTAAAATCCTCGTGATTCCACCAATGCAAACAATTTCAAGACACAATCACCACAGCGGGTAAAATCAGCGCCTCTGTGAGACCAACCAGTAACAGTTAACGTTACAACTAAAGTTGATGCGACTCACCTGTGAAGCCTCACAGTAATCCGCCGATCGATTATATCCCAACAGAAACGGTCTTGTTACAGTTCAAAGGTCCAGATGATCCAATCCAGTAAAATATTTTATATATTCGGTCCAAAACACATTATTCCATCAGTAAATCCCCAGAAACTGCTGCCGCATCATTTCAGGTTTGCCTGCAGACGTGGCTCGAACGTCATCATAACCGCGATAACTCTGATTTGGACGTAAACAACTACGATAGCTTGTTTATAAATTAACGGCTGAACTCTGACCTTTCGACTGACAGCTAATCCGACCCAATAGGAGCTCACATGCTCACATTTCACAGCTTACAGCAGCCAATGAGAGCCCGCGCTGTACGGACGGGCCAGCCCCTGTTATTTGGCGGGTAGGCGGAGCCAATTGCAACCGATTGTGCCGATGATTGGCACAAACTGTAGCCAATAAAATTCTAAAAATGGTTAAATTTACACAACGCCGACGGTACGAATCGGCTCTAGCCTGATTGACAGGTCGCCATGGTAACGACTTGTCAGTCATAGATAATCCCGCCCTGAAACATTCTCTGCTTGAAACTAGCGACTGAGACCATAAACTCATCAGGAAAGTGTTTACTGGGGTAATTATTCAGCTGAGAAGGAGAACCATTTTCCCATTATTTCTAATGGAGCCGGACTTCTTTTTGCAACCAGAAGAGTCGCCCCCTGCTGGATTTTTAATAGAATGCAGCTTTCAGGGACTTCAGCATCCGCTTCATGTTGTAGACCGGAAGCTTCCCGCTTGTCTGCGTCGAGCTACCGGCTGATACGGAGCGAAGCAGCAGCAGCCGCCTGCCGCCAAGAGCGGGGTTGCTTAGAAAAAATAAGCTAACACATACACTCAGAAAAACCTGTTTAAAATGGTCTTTTTCATGGTATTGGTATAAAATGTAAACTTGTACTAAGGCTTTATTCTGTGGCTCTACAGTTTCCAGCTAATAAGTCCCAGCTGTAGTTGTCTGCAGGCGTTTGTTAGCGAGCATTTTCAAGTGGAAAATGAAAAATATATTAGTTTTAGTGTGTTTAAACCTTTTTATATACAGTCTATGGTTTAAACTTATATTAACCGACTCCAGTAGCACTTACAGTGATTCTGACTTTTGGGTCAGACACTTCAGAGTGTTATCTTTCCCCCAAACCATGCATTTACTCCAGATGGTTCAAGAACTACATTCAGTATAGTTTGGAAATGCCTTGAAGAGGCATTTTACAGGAATATTAAGAGGTTAAATAAAAACTCCACCACTTGTCTGAACTTGTCAGACCTCAGTAAAATAGATTTTGCTAATAGTCATTTTAGGTTTATTAAGCGCTTAGAGTTAAACTGTTGAATTAGATAAGATTTTCCATGTAGCCTACAGTACAGCAGACCAAAAGCTGAAGACAAGTATCTGAGGGCAGGTGAAGGACATTTGTGAGTGTATTTCTGTTACTCAATACCTGACACCATCTACATTCTTTCCATCAAACAGGTTAAATATGGACTGTGTGCACTGCATATGTACCCAAAGTGAGTCAAGCCAAAACTACTTATTGTCTGGGGTTTTAAAGCAATGATAAACTTCTAATTGTTTTTCCAGTCTGTCCTCTGATGCAAAGCACTGGCAGCCCTCCCACACTGAAGTCAACATTAATTCAATATCATTTCCTTAATTAGGCAAAAGAGGGAGTGGAGATTTAGTAAACAATCCATCCTCTGTTTACACAAAGTTCTTATCTGGGGATGTGCAGGAGAATAAACATGAGGAAGATTTGTTGTTTTTTAGGACTCGAAAAGGAAAAAGCTATTGGAACTCACTGAACAGTAGATATAATCATAAAACAAATCCTTTTTAAATCAATTAAACCATGACATCAGTTCATTACATCCCATTTATTACACATATTACTTAAATGTGTGTGGTAACTGCCTGAAACTCCTCACATTATGACAGTGGTTTCGAAGCTGGAGGTCGCTTGGTTGAAAGATAATTCTGAGGGGGTTGTGAGAAACAAGCAAGGAAAGAAGAAGACAAAACATCACTTCTACACTACACATATTTTTTGCTCTTGCTTTTCTGGTAAAATACTGGAGACTTCTACTTGGTCAGGACTGTAAAATCTAAAAAAAAAAATCAGTATCTGTTTCTGTTTTCAGCTCATAGAGCACACATGATGAGGGCTCACAAGCAGGCAATGCCAGACTGATGGGTCACAGGTCAAAACTAGTGCATTATGATAAATAAATATGTGTACTTAGCCTTCATTTGCTATCTTGCTCTGTGCTGACACAAAGTACGTTTGAAGGGACAGAAACACATGTGAGCCTTTAAATGAGAGTGGAATTGACCCTTCGCTAAGTCACGGCGCACTCACTGGAGAAATATTGACAAATTTGTTGGAAAAAGCGATCTCAGAAAGAAGCAGACAGTTTCGGAGTTGCATTATACATTTGAAGGTTTTATTCAGGCTGTCAGACTGACTCAAACTAACTCAAACGGACAGGGAAAAAAATTTGAGATAGAAGCTAAAGCCTACAGATCACACAGTACAAGTGAACCACCGCATCCCCAGACAATTAAGACCAGAAACGATATTAAGAATCAACTCTGGTCATTATTACAATCATTAAAAAGCAGAACAGTAGGGATTTACAACGTTACATTCAGTAGGAAGTTACATTCTCATCTCAATGCATCATAACTGACGCTTTCAGCCAGCGTGACAAAGCGTAAGGATTTTATGCTACGTTGCAGAAACACAAGGGAGGCTAACCCTACCTGTTGCGTGCAGCTGTATGGTTAGCCTGTCGACAGTCAGTGACTTAGGTTTAGGTGCTAACATTTCTGATGGTTGTGGTAAGAGTAGGGGCTTCGGTGGGCTGTCAACACCTTTATCACGGACGTAGCTAGCTAACTAGCACTTCCGGTCTTTATGGGACACCGCAGACCGTATAGCTTCTTCCGGAAGTGTGTCATAGAGACGCACCCGGTGCTAAAGGGTACCTTTAGCGTCAAATAACTACGCTTTGTAAGTCTTTCTCAAATCGACAGTATATGACACCCTGACAACTAACATTACATTAGGAACAACCCACAGCTGACATTTTTCTGGATTTATTTTAGATTTTGGAAAGAGAATAAATCGTACTTCTCCCTTCATCCTTTTTGGGTAGCTGCTATAACTTTTACAAGATGCTAAGGAACAGCGTTTGACCAGCTTGGAAAAATACGGCGGAAGAAAGCAAGACAACGACTCTTTTTGCATTAGAGTGAACGGAGCGCAGCCATGAAAGTGTCGGACCTCAGTTAGAGCGAGTCCTATACTGCGCTGGGATCAGCCAGCTGTGTATTCAGCGCGTGGCTTAGCGAAGGGTCAATTGTCAGTAAGTTTTCCAATATAATACTTTTGCATTCCCTCGCAATATGTTTCATTCTCTTGCAGTACTCTGGCGTTCCTTCTGAGGCATAGCTGTGTCTCTCTCTGCAGAGCTGCTCCCTGCACAACACCCAAGTATGAATCAGCATATTACATTTTGCTTTGAACCAGGCAGTACCTATGCTGATATAGTATAGTAGTGCTCAATATGCATGGCACCAGGCACCATGGTGGGTGTTGGGATCGCCCCAGTGGAGAGGAAGGAGCGCTGGATAGGAGCCATGCTGGCCATGCTTGGACTTAAAGCTGCTCCTGACTTATGTCTGGTATGGACCAAATGCATCTCAGGCTGCCAAGCACTGGGAAATCAGAGACCGATATGTGTCTTACTTAATGTAACGTTAGTAGCTTTGTCCTCTGTGCCTGGCTGTGACGCACTATGTTCCATCCTCCTTGCAAAGAAAGTAAAGGTATTGCACAGATTTTCTGTTATTCCTCTCCTCCTGATTGACACCAAAAATGAATCCAGTGTGAAGTGCCAAAAACAGCAATTTATCAAATGGCCACAATGAGGCTGGTTCCTAAAGCAAATCAATCCATACAGACCCTCATGTTTAAAAGCCCAACTTTACAGCAGAAAGAAACATGTTTATGGCCTGGGTAACAATCTGAGAGAGCTGACAGAGCTCATTGTTTATTGTTGATTACAGAAATAAACTAGTTCGCAACTTACCATGAAGACACTGCTGTGATGTGTCCTCTGCTACATGTGCTGCAGACAGTAGTAGTAGTTTGTTAAGTTTGCAATTTTATGTTCCAAAATCCAACGTTGGGCGACGCAGTGGTGCGGCGGTTAGCACTGTCGCCTCGCAGCAAGAAGGTTGTTGTTCAAACCCCAGTTGCCCTGGTATATCTGTGTGGAGTTTGCATGTTCTCCCTGTGTCTGCTCTGGCTTCCTCCCACCATCAAAAGACATGCAGGCTAGATTGGTGTCTCCCTTAGGTGTGAGTGTGACTGGTTGATTGTGTGGCCCTGTGATGGATGGATGGGTGGATGGATGGATGGATGGGTGGATGGATGGATGGATGGGTGGATGGATGGATGGATGGGTGGATGGATGGATGGATGGATGGATGGATGGATGGATGGATGGGTGGATGGATGGGTGGATGGAAAATCTCATAATGAGAAATGTCCTCATAAAATAAGAAGATTTAAGCTTGTACACTGCACTGGCAAAACTGGAGACTGACCCAACCCTAAGTGCCACTTCTCTGTAAGATATTGCAGTATGTGGAGAAACTACATTGTCTTATTTATTAGGTAAAGGTGCTTTCAGATCAAAAGCGAAGCGAGGATTCGGGGTGGTGAGCTTACATACAAAGTCAACGCAAAATGCGTAGAACCCCAATATCCTGTCGGGCGGCGCCGGCAACGCAAAAAGGAATTTGTGTGAGATGACTATTATATACTAGCGGGAGATGGAAAATCTGAAAAGCTGCTAAACTTGGGGGAGAGGAGCAGGGAGCAGCGCTCCCGCTTCTGGACAAATAAACACCCATAGTCAGTCTAGATTCTGCTCTGACAACTACGCCACAGGAGGAGCTCGGAGTCAACTGCTTTTATTAAATTAGCTTTTGACTTTAGTGTTTGGGATTTCAACGTTGATTTATCTTCACTGGAGCTTCTCAGCAGCTAGCTTCTGTGCACATCCAGTATCAGTGTTGTTAGCGTTGTTTGGGATGCAGAGCTCTGTTGGACAACTACTTCAGATTCATATAAAAACTGGACAAAGCTGGGAGTAAAGAAAGCGAGGAGATTGAACTACCTAGTGAGTTCAGAAAACATGTGTCTGTAACTTTTGTCCAGCTGTCATTGTACTTTACTGTGACCAAGTTAGCATAGCATAGCCCTGATTCATCCAAACAGCATACAGGAAACAAACATTTTAGAAGTTGTTGTCCTGCTGTCTTGCTGACAGACCTGACAAAGCATGAATTCATGTGTTTAACAAATCTGCATCATATTATAGTTATTTCGGCACCAGTTTGATCCGTTTATAGCTGTCTAATCACAACAAAATGTTGGGCTCATACAGCTGTAGTTATGGCGGGTTGTGTCAGCAGTTGTCCAGCGATAAAACCCCCGCGAGAAAGCGTTGCATGGATTAAATTCAGGTTTGGTCTGAATACTGCAGAAGAGGACCTCTAGACAAGCTGGACTTTGTTGATTTTGTGTGTAATGCATCAAGGTGCAATGCTCATTCAGCTGATTGCTGTACACACCCACACAATTCATTATCATGACATGCCAGTGCGTTTACATAACCTGCTCTCACACTGGTCCATGCAAGACCTGCAGCACGCAGTCTGCTGCTTATCTCTACAGCAACTTACTTTTACTGGTATTTCTTCATACAGTGTGTCACTGCCACTGGCTGCTCTCTTGTGCTCAGTGTCTCTTGTGTTTGGAGCCATTACATTAAAATTCCACTCGTGTCCCTTTGGTCTTTGGTTATTTGGGAGCATGGGAGCATGTTATGAAGCCTTTGCAGACAGCTGTAGTAGTTAAAATGGAAACTTATCTTTTCACTGAACACATCGAGTGCTGCTCACACTTTGATGTATTAGTTAATGTAAGTTAGTCACATGGGGTGATTTCCTGTAAAATGAGTACTTTTGTTCCAATACAATGTTCTTGTACTACGAATTGTAGTGTTGGTACTTTTACTTAAGTATTCGTAGGACTTCTTCCATCCCTGTGCTCTTTATAATTGTGCTGTCAGTAGATTGCATGTAATGTAAGGGAGTGCTTTTCACTTATACTAAAAATATATTTCTCTGATCTCTAAATTCTGTACCCTGTGGCTAAGATGGAGCTTTATTAGGATGCATGCTTCTATCCCTTCTCTTGTCAGCATGACTCATATGAATAATTGAGGTGCACAACGAGCTGGTTGGGACACATTGATCTTGCTGTTACTGATCAGCTCATGATTTAATAAAGAGCCATCTCCTCCAGTTATGTTTGCCATATAGCCCTGTGGTGTGTGTGTGTTTGCATAAAGCCCCTGCAGCGCAGACGGCAGTTTAGCGCAGAGTCATACATACAAAGCTATATTACTATTTGTTATCCGATTGAAAGAGTCTTGCAGACTGAAGAGGCAACTGCATATTCTGATGCTTTGTAGCAGGGCTGCTTCAAGGCCCTTAGGGGCCGGAGGCGAAAGGGATCAGGAGGGCCCTACATCACAAAGTTTGTAGTACTGCTGATGATATACAGACTCACAAACTATAATGATTTAATAAAGTAAATTATGATGTCCAGTGTGACAAAAGCTGCAAAACCTACAAACAGACTTACCACTTGGGTCTAAGGAGTATGACATCACCTCACTTAGATCCTACTTTATTAAATTAACTATACTTTAATCCACTTTATTACATTTGAATGTAATGAACTTGAACACATAGTACCATGTTTTCTAATGAACTATATAAATGATAAGACATTTAAAATCTTTTTTAAGCAGTAAGATGTATTATGTGTTTTCCCCCTCCAATTACCACTGGACAATTCTCTGGTGTGGGTTACATTTGGGTGAAGGAACATAACTAATGTAACGACAACAAGCAAATAGAGTAAACACACTTCAAGTCAGTGGCTCCTCACAATTACAGGAAGACTCTTTAGTGCCTTGTACTCGCTCTGTAGTGAGCAACCGTGGCAGACATTTCCTCGTGCGATAGCAGAGCTATACACTCTGCAGTTTGTATTGTTAGCAGACGTCCTGAATAGTCGGCTCCACAAACAAGCCACCTCTTCCCCCTTTTTCTCTACTTAACTGAGAGGACTTGTGTAAGTTGTTGTACATTCCAGTGTGGCTTGCTGAATGACAGACTTTACTTGATGAAACCCTGTTTTTCTTCTTGAAGCAAGAAGAACAAGTTGTTAAACAACCAATTAAGCATGGCTCACATATTTGTTGTGGTGTTCCTCAACATCCATTCAGTGTCTAATATACAATACCCAGTAACTATGGGACACATTGCCTTGGTGTTATTCAACGACATTCTAATGCTCTTAGAAGCAGAGTTTTCATATCTACAGTACTAACCGTACTGGTCAATGCTATGGCAATAAGATCCTGGCTGCACAACACTTTTTGTCCAAATGTTACATGGAAATAACAAAAAGCAAGATGAATATACACAATTATGTATTTTCCAAATATATGCAGACATTGTGTTTACATTGAAATACAAGCGGCGTGTGGGTAGACTGTCTGCGTTGGAAAGGTTGTCAATCATGTCTACATACAGTAGAGTGAACAGAAATATTAACAAACAGGCTGTGTGTGGGTAAAGTGTTATTGTAAGCAAGCTGTCCTGGATAGAAGCATAAGACTACAGCCATGCTAGCGGCACAGCGCTGCTTTGAGCTAGAGGCTAACAACAGCATGCTAACGTGCTTATAATGGAAGTCTTAACATGTTTAGTTAACAGCGGTCTACACCTTCGTTTTGAATGTTGGGACGCACGGCTGGAACCACAGTAGTTTAGCAGGTATTTGGTCATATAATAAACATTTTGGCTTGATGATGGCAGTACATGAAAGTCTGAACATCACAGAAGTTATTACAATCCATCCTAATGAGAACATCTGTAGCAAATTTCACAATAATCCAACACTTGATGAGCAATTTTATTGTGAACCAAAAATGCCAACCTGCAGGTGGCACTAGAAGATATTGTAGATACTAAGATATTTTACTGGTTACGCAAAAACTTTGACCTGGTTGTTATGATCACCAGTCATTAGAATCCTCAGGGAACTACACTGAACAAAAGTAGAAACACAACACTTGTTTTTGCCCCCATTCATCATGAGCTGAACTCAAAGATCTCAGACTTTCTCTATGTACACAAAAGGCCTGTTTCTCTCAAATATTGTTCACAAATCTGTCAAAATCTGTGTCAGTGAGCACTTCTCCTTTGCCGAGATAATCCATCCACCTCGCAGGTGTGGCATAGCAAGATGCTGATCAGACGTATTGCACAGGTGTGCCTTAGGCTGGCCACAATAAAAGGCCACTCGAAAATGTTCGGGTAGATCTCTCTCCTATTAGAATTGGAAGTATTGCTGATGCTGTTGCTGTCAGTTGATCTGCTCTTCCGAGTTCCAGGCGATAAATTTAGTCAGGCGTTAAATCTCTAAACCTCTGGTGTCAAATCCAAGGGCAGAGGAAGTATGACCAGAGAGTGTATAAGTTGCCATGGACACAAATACACAACATGCACGGAGGGCCAAATTTCACCACAATACACAGTTTCTTAAGACTAACTACATGGAATTAGAGTTACTTCTCATTTGGGATGCTTATTTGCACTGCACAGACATGCACCACACACACTTAACATACACATATAAAGCTACATTCATACAAAAGAAAGAAACATGATGGGACACACACAGCTGTCATTGCACACACGCAAAAAGCTCTCTCTCTAGGCTTATCCTTCTATTCTCACTTTCTGTCGTGTCCGTGCCACCGTTAGGATACACCTGTCATCACACTCCCGGACGTCAGCTGCCAAACACCTTTCTGGCTGATGTGCATTAGCTACTTCCTGGAAGGTCTTCAAGCTGGATTTAGACCCACAGACATTTTCACAGATTGACCGATAAAGCTGCCAGCTGCTGACAGAAACTTCTTAAGCAGAAAGTACTCCTGAGAAGGAAAGATATGCTGAGATGGCGCCACCTATCTCTCTCCACTCTTTCCCCCTCCTTTCTTTGCATTTGGGTAAACAGCGCTGACAAAGAACTATAGCATTACTGTAGAGACATAGGTTTATCAAGAGCCCATGTTTCCTGTTTTTAGTGGCTGTGTGTTGGTAATTTAATTTTACACTTTAACCCACACAGGCTGAAATGCCTCTTTGTTGTATCCACTTAAATCACACCACAACCACATAAAGAAACGATAAGATCTCTTTAGCATGATCGCCTACTGCTACTACCAAAGACACACCTCTTGGTAACATGTCCTCTTCCTCCTTCACTGGTCTCCTTCATCAACAGGGTCACATTAGCTGACTCTAACCTCCTGCTAGCACCTGGCACTGGGCGTGAAGAAGCAGGGCTTTCCCCACTCCATCTTAACACCCCTTAAACTCTGTGCCCCAGTTCATAAGAGACTTTAAACATGAACATTATTCTCACTCCCGGTCTAAACGTTCATAATTTGATCAATTATTTTCTGTCATAGGCTTTGGCTTCTGTTCTTTGAACAGAAAACATCGCACTCCTTCGCCATTTTACGTCATGTGAACCAAAGCCCCTGGGTGTTTCCCAAGGAATGGGAATACTTAGTGAACCCCTCACCCTACAGACAGGCAGAGGGAGAGAACCAGCAACAAGACTCTCAGATATCTGCACCTGTCCACGCTGTGATCCTGAGGAGGCCCCGGCTGGGAAGTTATGGGGCATGAAGAGAAGTTTGTAAGCATTCAGAGAGAGATCCATAGATAGCCTGAGGCTGCTGGGAAGAGATCAGACAGAGTCAGGCTCAATTTCCTCATACATTATGTCCTTTCACTAATAACACAAATTACCTAAATTAGCCTCTTCTTCAAACCAGTGGAAGTGCGGCGTACTTCAGCCACTCTGGATTAAACTTCATTAAATACAGCTATTGCACAACAGGAAAAATCATCTTCATTAAATTAGATACACGATTCAAAGCAAATGCTGCCTTTAGAAAAGTCTCTCTACAGCTTTTCTAGTTGAAATCAACCAGCAGGTTAAACAAATGGTTTGGATTTTTGGACATGAGGTCATAGGACATACTCACTTGGAGTGCTGCTAATCCATAGACATCTGGGCAGAGTATGAAACCTTTAAGCCACGCCATCCACTCTATTAGGCGCCGTCCACAGTACTGCACTTTCGAATTAAAACGGAGACCTTCTGGTATGTTTGCACCTCCCGTCCAGATTAAAACTATGAAAACGAAGACCTAAAACGGAGAAGTTTTAAAACGCTGCTGATCCTGTTTTGCGTTTCAAAACTCCGAAGGGTGTTTTAGTGCAGACGGGCCAAAACGAAGGACTTTAGAAACGATGACGCAGCCGCTCACCCTTGGCACGCCCCGAGCAGTAGCACGATGCTACTGACCGGGTTTTTGACATTTTATTTTTATTGAAATATTATGCAAGGTGCAAATAACACTTATCTGCCAACACTTGTACTGTGCATGTCACCCTTTGCAACAGCGTCTGTTTTCCGACGCCACACTGCCGTGTTAAACTCAGTAACAGTCCCAGCTCGTTATTGGTGCATGCAATAAAAAAACTAGTCTGATTTGTTTCGTCTGTATTTATTTGTTGCTTCGCCAAATCTCCTACGGAATAGACCATCTGCTTCAAGTTTACATAGGTGTACCTGAACGGGTCCTAACTGTGCGTTTTCAGGCGTTTTAATGTAGAATGAGACCAACTCCAAAACGCAGCTAAAAGGCTGCTGTGGATGAAGATCGTATTTGTTTTAATTCTCCGTTTGTAAAATAAAATGGAGTAGTATGGATGGGACCTGAGGCTGTACACAATGCTGCACAGCAAAATGCTAGCATCAGCATGCTAACATGCTCACAGTGAAAATGCTAACACACTGATGCTTAGCAGGTTTAATATTGTTCACCATCTTAGTTTCTGACAAGCTGAGACAGAGATGTGGAAAATGGTTACTGTATGGAGGGAATGCAATTTTTCACTTTGCCATGGACTGCAGCTTTAAGCATTTAACCCCTCACGCAGTCAAGATGTCAACTACCAGTGTTACTAATCATAAATGTTGACTTGGCCATGTGTGCATATTCCAAATTAGGATTAAATAAGGGTACCTTGAGTGATGCAATTCCTCCATGTTTGTTTTTCAGCCACAAACTATTCAACCCCATGTCTGCCATACCAAAAGGTTTAGATGTGATAACTAGCGGAAGGAGCAGGAAGATATTATGCTGCCTTGCTCCTCTGTTGCCACCATGATCCTGGCCAGAATAAGTGACTTGAAAATGAGTGGAAGAATGGATGCATAGCTGGATCATGTGGATTAATGCAAAAGAAACAAAAATGTGCAAGTGAAAAAAGTGATTTACTAGAAGTAACAAACAAAATCACTGGTCAGATCTTTTTTTTGCTAATGAAAACATTCTTTGAAAAGTATTTTTTCATTTATGTTGTTATTTGGCCAATGTCAGATTTATTTAATCTGCAATCTGCATTAATGATCAGCTCACTCACTATCATTTTATTAAAAAAAGAAAATCTTAAGTGGTGCACACTCATAAGAGAAGATCAAGTTGGAGTGGACATTTATCTAAACACAAAATTTCTTTGACACTGATTAATCCCATCTGAATAGGACAAGATTATGATGGTGATAAAAGAAAATCCAGGAAGTAACAATTAGTCAGGCTACATTCATTTAAACTCCAACTTGTCTGACCTGCTGATAGTAATTTCTGAGACTCCCCTAAGGTAAACAATCTTGCTTAGCGTCCTCCCAGTGAAGTTGGCTGTTCTCCTGCATAGTATACACAGCAACTGCTATTAGTACAAGACAGGGTACATGTTTTCATTAAGCTAGAGGCCTCCCTTCGTACCCATTTCCTCTGCTGTCATGGAGGGGTGCCGGATGGGGGAGCTGATTAGATGGCGACAAACACGCACATTGGCGCCTTCTCATGTGGAGCTTTTTTGGTGTGGTGCAGTGAAGGGTTGAGCCAACACTGTTGTGTTGAAATGAATCAAACCTGTCTTAGCATTGCACTCCTGAGTAATGGGATAACTTTTTCAAAAGCCAGTCACTGAATTAATTTCTCTGTCTTGTTTGACTCATTGACTGATTATACTTTAAAACTAACTCATTATATTGTGAAACTAAGTCATTATACTGAGATACTTAGTAATTATTTTGAGATACAACTCATATTGAGATACTAACTGATTATACTGTGAAACTAAGTCATTATACTGAGATACTAAGTAATTATTTTGAGATACTAACTCATTGAGATACTAACTCATTATATTGCGATACTAACTCATTATACTGTGAAACTAAGTCATTATACTGAGATTCCTAGTTATTATTTTGAGATACTAACTCATTATATTGTGATACTAACTCATTATATTGTGATACTAACTCACTATATTGAGATACTAACTCATATTTTGATACTAACTCATTATAATGTGAAACTAAGTCATTATATTGAGATACTTAGTAATTATTTTGAGATACTAACTCATTATATTGTGATACTAACTCATTATATTGTGATACTAACTCATTATATTGAGATACTGACTCATTATACTGTGAAACTAAGTCATTATACTGAGATACTAACTCATTATA